>BBXU01000576.1:0-15150 GCA_001598975.1 Parachlorella kessleri | reverse complement strand
CCCCACCACACACACACACACACACATGCCCCCCTGTGGGCGTGAGCTTTCTTGGTTTGCCACATACAGGCAGAGTGTTTCCTGACTGCCTACGGGATGGCAACCGGATGCTGATGTGAGGGTAGGCCGGGTGTGGAGGTGCCACCGTGCCTTGATCGAGCCTGCTGTGCCCGCTGTGGTCTGCGCAGGTCGACCTGAAGCACGCCATCCAGGACGGGATCAAGTTCTGCAAGGCTGCCAACAACGTTGTGCTGTGTGAGGGCCCCATCCCGCTTAAGTACATCCAGCAAATCAAGCTAAGCGAGCTGCCAGAGGAGTGGCGAGAGCAGGCCCCCAACAGACATGTTGCGGAGCTGTGAGCGGGCTAGGGGGTGCAGCAAGCGGGTGAACGTGTATGGTGTGAGCGCCTTGTAGAGTACTTTTGCAGGCAGAGTCGTCTCCAGATCGGTGATGGGTGTGAGGTCGCCATTGCATATTGGCGAACCGTAGGATGCAGCGGTATGTCTGCGAGCATGTGCAGGCTAGGGGAATTGCCATAACTTTTTCCGTTTTTCTTCCGTGGCTGTTGCCAAGGCCTGTGCTTGATATCCCTGCACACCCTTGGGTGTCTTTTCGCTGAGCGAGTAAGCGTCAGGTGCTGTTTCCCTCATGGCCCAGGAGCCCGCATGCAGTGGGCCTTGATATCTCTGCTGGGCCAACCCCTCAGGTTTGAACATTGTTTTCCTCCCAATTTTCGTCGCAAAGTTCGTGCTCTGTGTGTTGGTGTGTTGATTTGGTTTAGCTAGCTAGCTAAACCTATAGGTGGCTGTGGCCAACAGGACTGGTTGCTTTGGCCGTCAGGACGATTTTGTTCGTTGTAGTTTAGGAACTGTTCAGGAACTGATGTATACTGTGAGCAGCGTGGGTAGTAGTTACATTTTTAATAGCAAGTCCTAGCCGGCGGGAGCGCCCTGCTGACTGTAAATGAGTCATCAAGAACGGGAAGGGACGACAACTGGCACAATACATACACACACGCACATTGCATCCAGCCCTGTTAGTCCAGCTCAACTCTCACTCCCTGTTCGCACTACCTGCCACCCGTGCTAATAATACTCCCGCACTCTGCATCCTTCCTGTTCGTACAGCTCAACTCTCACACCCTGTTTGCACTACCTGCCACCCATGCTGATAATATTATATCACTGGTCGAGTATTATGTGAAGTGAAGCGCGCAAAGATCAGTCATGATCGTCTTCAGGATTGGGATCACTTCTAGCAGCCAACGATGCTGCCTGGGAGGTTACCGTCTCAAGGCGACGTCAGGAACAAGCGGTCCCACGAGCGAGAAGGACAGGATGCTGCGGGGTCTGCCGTTCCAAGGGAGGGATAAGGAGCTTTGGCAGGACCGTGTCAGAGCTCGCAAGTTACTTAGAAGATATAACCAGGAACTGGCGTATGACAACGTCAAGGGCAGGCGGGAGGTATTACAGCAACTCCTGGGAGGCTTGAACTTGGCAGAACCACCCTTCCTGGAGCCGCCAATCTTCTGCGACTATGGTGAGCAAGGGTGCTTGCAAGGGTAGCTAAGGTGCACAAGCAGTAGGACTATGGCACTAGGTTGTTTCGCTATTGTGCTTGCCTATAAACCACAGTCTGGGTGCCGGGGGAACAGGCACTGGTGTTCTGATGCTGACCGGCTGTCATTCCTCGCAGGCTACAACATTACTGTAGGCAGGAGCTTTTATTGCAACGTAAACTGCACATTCCTAGACAGTGCATCTATTCATATTGGAGACAGGGTAATATTGGGCCCAAACGTTCAGATTTTCACAGGTGAGGGGTGCTGCAACCTACGTTGTTGGTGGTGGGGGAGCGGTGCAGTGGTAACAGTAGAGTCAGCCGACAGGAGCTACACAAGCTCATGAGCAATGAGCAGTGCGCCCAGACGCATGCACAAGCCCAGGCCGGACTGTCCGAAGCGAAGCTGCATGTAGTGCAAGTGTTGCGTGCGGTCCTGCTATGGGCTATAGACGCATGCTGAACTGCGGAATCGAGCAGGGACAGTGAGTGCCATGCACCAATGCCGAAACCCTGCACCTGTGTCCAGCTGCAATGCTATTGGTAAGCCCACGCGCTGATTAGGCCCCTGTTCGCTCCCCACTGCAGGGAACCACCCCCTGGAATGTGACGACCGCAGGGGCGTCTTCGGACCCCAAATAGCAGCACCCGTTGCCATTTGCGATGATGTGTGGATTGGGGGTGGGGCTATCATCTGCCCTGGGGTTATCATAGGCGAAGGCTCGACAGTGGCAGCTGGGGCGGTGGTTGTGAAGGATGTTGAGCCGTGCAGTCTTGTAGGAGGTAACCCAGCCAGGCTGATTAGACGCCTGGAGAGAACAGCAGGTACCAATGAGGCACCTCCACAACCTCCCGCTTGACTCTTTGCCCCTCACGATGGTGCAAGGAAATCGACGGTGACGCCGGATTGCAGTTGCTGCTCGGATGCTACTTCAAGGTTGGATAACCAACAGTTTCAGCAAGGTCAACACAGCACTCTGCCGTCAAGCAAACCTGCCTAACACCAGTCATCCTAGAAAACTACAAAAACTTGCATCGAGCCCTGTCAGTGCAGTCAGCCCCTATCTCTCTGTAAGCATTACCTGCCACTCTTTACTAATAACTCTTATACGGTACATCAGCCAACACTTAACTAGCTAACAACATGTGCCCACCTGGGCTGGCCACCGACGGAGCAATCACTAAGGCACAGCTTGCGACTGCCAGGCTGCCTCCCCCATGCATGCGGATGGCCGGCACGTCTGCTGCAGCCTCACACACTAGCACACGCACACACACAAGTCCCTAGCACACGCTCTCGTTCCACTCTGGTCCTTCTGCTGCAAAGGAAGCTGACTCTCACTGCTGTGCATCGACGTTAGTCTAAGGCTGCCTGCTCCACGGCTGGCGGTTCTTGCTGGTGTTGCCGTGCCTCCTCCTCGTCGCTGCTGCCGCCATCTGCATCGTCCCGCTGCCCTGCTGCCGCTGCGTCCCCTCCCTCAGCGGTCTTGGCACGCTTCTTGGCTTTCTGCTTCTCCTGCACACACTTCAGCAGTTGAGCTGAGCCAGCGACCTGACAGGTATGCAGCGCTGGGGCTCTCCAGACAATGGCCTCTTACTGACACCCCTTGCGGCAACCTTAGAACGCAGCCCTAACAAGCCAGGGCCCCAGATTGCCAAATAGCACTAGCTGCTACCAACGCCATGTAGCAGTCAAGCGGTGGGAAGCAGGAGCAGCCTGTTGCCGCACCTTCTTCTTCAAGCGCTTTGCTTTGTTTTTTGCCGCTCGCTCCTCGTCCTCCTGTTTCAGCTTGGCTAACCTCTCCTGTAGCCGGAAAATTTAAAAGCCACCAAACCAAATCACTAGCGTCCCTGCCCACACCACTGTCTAGAGTGCAAACATAAAGAGTAGAGCAGGGCCGCATCTCTCTTAAAGCCTGACAAGACGGGCACGCTTTGCGGGGTATACTGCTGCCTGGCCCCTCCTGTACTGCCGGGTCCACAGCGAGACCCCCTTGACCAGGCACGGCAGTCACCCGGCCTAGGCCCTGGATGAGTTGTCGGCCGGGCAAGCGAGGCAGAACACCGGTGCGGTAGCACAAGCACACCATGAACCCTACGGAAGAGCGTGTGTCCTGACCATGGGCGGTCACAGAGGGAAGAAGGCGGTACTTGCCTCGTATTCTTTTCGCTCCTGGTCCTCCTTATACTCCCGCTCCATCCGCTCCAAACGGTCCTGTTCTCTCCGCCGTGCCTGCACCGGTAACAGCCACACAACGTTGGCTAGACGCCGCAGGTCGCTCGCAAAACAAGCTCTTGCCGCCGCCTCTCGTGGTCTACTACTGACAACGCGCCTTGTGAAGAACAAGCCTGTTGGCATCCCCGGCACTGTCCAGCCTGGCAGCGAGTTGCGTACACCGCCCAGCCTCCACTGTCCCAGTCCGGCGGGCACCTTGCAGCCAGGAGCTGGCTTGACCTACGTACGTTTCTATAGGTGTGGAACTCGCCGCTGCCGGCGCCAGCATTGCTGCCCATGACATGATAGACACGGTTGGGGAGGTCCTCAACTATGTACCTCAGCTTCTGCTCAAGCTCCTGGGCCTGCAGGAACTCAGTTTGTTAATTAATGTCATCCTGTCCTGTAACCAGCCTCCACACAAGGTGACCTGAACAGGGGCGCCCTGGAGTTGCGAGGGAGCAAGCGAGGAGGCACCACTTCAACAAGTTCCCAACGAGCTGCCGCGTTACCTCCTTTTCTCTGCGTTCCTGTTCCTCGGGGCTGATCTGTGGTAGCAGAGCAAGCGCTTGGGCGTCTGCTATGGGAATCAGCTCCCCCATGGCTGCGGTTGCTTTCACAAATTGCAAATTACAAATGTATTAGTGTCGTGGTAAATAGTCTCTGGGATCGAAACTGTCCCCTCCGGTGAAGTTTTGGTTTCTGCAAGAACGACTCGTACTGCTTGTACCTGCTCCTGCCATGCAGTCAAGTACCCCTTCGCCGTCTGCAGCCAAACTAATCCGCAATCCATTGTAAGAAATTGTAGGGTGTGGCGACCTTTGCCTATTCCCGAGCTCCTGCCTGCCTGGTTGCCATACACTCTCTTGAAGGCTTCACACGTCGCGACAGGTGCGCAGTTTCTTGGGTTTCTGCTCTGTTTGCTGTGTCCTCTGACAATGGCACCTCCCTTGTTGCAGTGTTGGACAACAAACCGTCATGGTAGTCAGACCTAGGCTTTCTCCACGGCGTCATGCCCGGCATGGCGGCCGTGTGAGCGGCGCTCAGTGTGCAACAGCACGCCGGCGCGTTGGAGTCAGGTGCTGTTGCTCCCTGTTGATCATTTTAACACTGCGTGCCTCCGCGCGGCCCTACCATGAGCGAGCAGGAATAAAAGGCTATACCTCCTTCGTGCTTGCAGGTCATTGCCACAGGTTGATGCTTCCACACACCGCCCGTACCCTCCAGCTAGCAGCCAAGCATGGCCCTCAGGTAGCAGCAGCAGCTAGAGCAGCTGCCGCCGTGACCAGCTTGACTTTGCTAGGAGCCCAGCGTACTGTGCACATGCGCCGTGACGACAGCGTGGGGGATGGCTTGATGGGAGCCGGCGGCATGGACTGGAGTGGCGCGGAGCTCCTGCTGTCGCTGGCCGCTCATGTGCAGCGTGAGCAGGCCTCTGCACTTGCCGGGCCTGTCACCCAGCCCCGTCCTGAAGCTAGCCTGAGGTGCTGCACAGCTGCTGTGGCGCATCGCCTTTCAAACAAGGTAGGTTTGGTCGCTGGTTGGAGAGAGAGTATGGGCACTATGCTATCTGTGGAGTAATGTTATGGTTTGGACCCAGGAGCTGCGGGTATGTGTTGCGTTCGACCCTGGTTGGGTGTAAGAGCGATTCTGTGGCTGGCAGAAGCTGTTATGAGGAGCAGCAACACCAGCGGGGCAGTAAATAAGAGCAGGCTTGTTCTAACTATGGCAAACGTCGGTTGCGGGGCTTGTAGTGCTCGGAGGTGTGGTTGTGAGCAGCTCTGGTGCTGGCCCTGCAGGTAGCAACCTCGTTCGGCAAGCCGATGGTGCTACCCCCTGTTGTGGAGCCAAGCGTGGAGGCTGACATGCAGCCTGGATGGGACAGGCTGTCAGAGATTGGCATGGGCAGTCCCACTCAGGACTCCAGCGCCGCACCCCCTTCCAAGGTGGGTTGCGGGCTTCGTCAGGGGTGAAGGGATCTGTGGGGTGCGCCAGGGCCGGCAGTCATACTTTGCAGGGGGGTCGTATGAGGAGGTGTGGTTGTTGGCCACTAGGGCGGCCTCTCCCGAAGGGCATGGGTGCGCACAGTTGCCTTCAATTGTCTTGATGAGCGCACTGGGGCTCAAGGAATCTGCTTGTCTGCGTAAGGTTTGGCTGGGCGGGCGTCGACATGGCATGTTGCAGAGTGCCGGTTGGTTGGTGGTGTGTGTGTGGGTGGGGGGGGGGGGTGTCGCGTGGTACGTAGGAAGTTTTTGTGAATGTATGTTTTGCTGTCCACCACCTGATCTTGGTCTGCTGCGTGTGCTACTGCAGGATGGGAGCCTGCGTTTGCGCCTGAAGCACGGCCTGGTAGCCGGTCTGGATTAGGCCACTGAATGATGCGCACGTGCTCTGCAGAGATATAGCTGCAGCAGTAGGGTTTGTCGCCGCTAGAGTAGGTCGATTTCGGGCCGGCAGCCAAGATTTCACCGCAGCAGGGTTAGGAGTCGGGGCAAGAGAAAACTCCCAAAAGTACGCCAGTGGCAGAAACTGTTTGTAGGTAGGCAATTAGGCAGGGTTAAAGCGTGCAGGAGGGATGCGTCAGCTTGCGTCGGCTCATGCCAGGCATGCTGATGCTGCCCATTATTTGGGCTTTCAGGCGTTCGGACGCTCTGGTTCTCCTGTTTCTTTGCTGTGCCTGCGTTGTCTAGTGCGTGTCGCGATCAGGGTTTAGCGGCCTTCTCGGGATCAGCAGGGCACACTCTTGTAACAGTCCTTTTGTGGGTACGGCTTGCTAGCCTGGTATGATTGCTGCTTTGGCCATCTGTCCTTGCTTGGCGTAGAACTGTTGTTTTGGTAACGTCCTGACACTACTTGTGGGCGAGCTCATTACCTACTGACATGATATCATGGCTGGCTGCGGCTTCTGCAATCTCCATGCAGGCAGCTTTTTCTCATATCCTTGCTATTTTCTTACTTTGTTTCCCGTCAGCACTTGCCACCTTCTCAGTAGGCGCAAGTATCTGGTGGCAGTCTGCCCAAGTGCTGTGCTCAAGAGTTGTTGTGGGACACCACTTGTTGCTTGCTCCTACCATCCTCAGTATTCAGATTTGCCCAGCAAATGATGAAGCGGGCCTGGGTTTTGTTCTTTCCGGATACAGAGCGTGATGTCATCCACCAGTGGTGACTAATGTAAGGACTCCCATGCGAGTGTGCAGGTTGGTTGTAAAACACCGCCTATGCAAAAATGCAAGCGCTTCATTGGGGCCATCATCACATGAAAGTTGCAAGGAAGAGCCAGCGGCAATGGGATGGCTCAGAACTCAGGCAAGACTCAGGCTCATTCTGCATCCAGCCCTGTCAGTCCAGTCCAGCCCAGCCCTACTCCCTGTTCGCACTACCTGCCACCCAAGCTAATAGGATGCTTCAGTTGAGCTGCATCTCCTCTTCCAGTGGCCTTAGCTTATCTTGGGGAGAGAATTACTGGCTAAGAACTCATATAAGACTCAGGCTCATTCTGCATTCAATCCTGCCGGTCCAGTCCAGCCCAGCTCTACTCGCTGTTTGCACTACCTGCCACCCATGCTAATAGGAGGTCCCTGTCACTATAGTTCACCTAGAGCTCTATTAGCAGAGGCTGTGCACCCAGCATAGAGCGGGACGCACCAGCGGCAATGCAGAATGTGAAAATGCAGAAGTTGAACTCTATTTGCACGACCAGCCCCTGACTAACTAGAAGAAACTCTATCCTTGTGCTCATTGCCTGCGACCATCAACAAAACTAGTAATAGAAGGAACCATTGCGGTCGAGGTTCAAGTTTAGTTATCTCCAGTGCTGTTGTCTTGAGTACCGGGTTCAAATCTTACACACAACAACAACTGCGCCAGCGATACAGCAGGTGTACTCCCTCAAGACGGTCTGGCACGACAGCACGGCCGTCCACTCTGGGATGCCAAGACCACACAATTCTTGTTGTGACCGAGGTGTGCCAGGCGTGTTCCCACCTAAGGCATGCCCTGTTGAGCAGCCAGCCAGGTGTCAGGGGTCAAGTCCGACCGCATTCCACAGAACCCTACCAGGCATTGCTGGCTTTGCTGACTGATGGGACCATGCCCCTGACGGCACTCCCACCAGCCACTCCTGGCTCTGCCTTTTATTGGGGCCCTGCCACTACCGGCACTCCTACTCCCACCGCCTGGATTGCATCCGCCTCCTCGGCCTTCCCCTGCAGCTGCTTCTGCCTGCCAGAGCCCGCCCCTGGCAGCAGCCGCTGCGAGTCCCTGTCTGCCATCTGGGCGGCGTACTGCTGCCAGCTGAAGATGTCTTGGAGTGTTGCTGTGCCCCCAAGGGCTGCGTCCAACCCTTCCAGGTGGAAATAACTCCCCATCAGGCCTACAGGGGCAGACAGTGCAAAGCAGGGCATGGAAGGGGTGAGGCTCCTGGGTTATTTGACACATCCCGGGGCCACACCAACGCACGACAGCGGCGCTGGTGGGGAGAGGGTTGGCACCACGGCAATCATGAGATCGACGCGGTGCACGACCAGCTATACAAAGCCTGCCTTGGGTGTTAAGCTGGTCCGAGGCCCAAGGGCCACTGACCTTCGGGGCTCTTCTTGTTCACAAACACGACCTTCTTGTATGTCACTGGGTCAATGAAGGGCCACACCGCCTGCACACAAACGCCAACCGCTCCTAACTCGACAGGGAGTAAGACCTGAACTGGCAACAGATCTTTGCAAGTGTTACATTAGACGGCCGTCATCTGCTGTGGCCAGCAGGGAAGGGAGTAAGCATGCAACACGCCTGCCATGCCCAGCCAGTAAGCATGCAGCTGGTAGCAAGGAAGCAAGGAAGCAAGCCGCCCTACCCTCCACAGCAGGTCAAAGATGGCAGGCGGGTGGTAGCACACCGCCCGCCCAAGCCGCTCGGGGTAGTGGTTCTGCATGGCACAGCAGCAACTGATTTGCCCCATAAAAACAGCAGACGTGAGCATGGGGTAAGCGCCGCCCCCAAGCAGGTTGACCACAGAGACCGCAACGGAGGAGAACAGTGAAGCACACCCAGGTCTTGGTTATGGGTTCCGTGGTGCGCCCTACAGGGACTGTGGTGCTGTGCTGGTTGTGTCGTCACAGTCGCAGAACAGGGATGAGGGAAGGAGGGAGGAAAGGTCGCAGCAGGGAGGCACAGGAAGTCACTTGCCTGCAAGATGTGCAGCGTCTGCAAGGAGACTTTAAGGGGTGGGGACGCCTTGCGAGTGTAGTTCTCGTAGTCTATAATCCATGTCATGGTACCCGGCTCTGCACAGAACCAGGAACAGCCAAGCGGCGCAAAGTTGATGGGCAACAACTCGAAACAGCCTTTGGCCCCCTGGGCTCTCCTCCCAGCTGCCGCCGAGCCTGTGCGATCCTCTCTCCAAGATGCGGCTGCTGCCCCACCCACACACCTGTGGCATCGGCCAGCTCCGATGCCGCCTCGAGGACATACACAAGCCACTTGATGCGGTCCTCATTAGAACTGGGGTTGGGGTCTTCCCTGCAGAGCAGCACAGTTCTAATGACTACCGCAACAGCATGGACACTTGGTAGTGAGATGCGAGGCAGTTGTGCACACTTGAAGCCAGACTAAGCGAACAATACTTATCTTTACTGTAGGGGACATCTACCATGGGGGCTGGACCTTGGCTGAGCTAGCAGCTGACACTGGATGTGGTGCACAACTCCCAGAGGAAGTTGCCCAGCCTCCAGGTCAGACTGCGGTGCATGCTGCTTACCTGGGCCGCATGACAACTATGGGCCGCCCTTCCTTGTCGGGCCGCGGCAGAACATACATGCGGCCTTTGCTGCCCTCATGCGCCAGCCCTTCGCAAGTCAGAGCCTCTGGCTTGTATTCGGATCGCCTGCCAAGAGTGGCACAACAAGTGATGTTGGATGTTAAGCAAGAACATGGGCCGCAAACTGCAACCTGAGATGGAGGTAGAGTGCACACTATAAGCCCCACAGGTATAGTGTCTCCTGCGCGCACTGAAGTCTATGGCCGCTGCTGCACCAGTCAGCCCGACAGCGACGACTGGCAAGCTGCCATGCTTACCATTCCAGCGTAGCTGCCAGCATCTTGGCAGCCTTCTGCACGTTCCAGTGCCGCGCCCGCAGGTAGCGCACATAGCACGAGCGGGTGCAGAAGGCCTGTAGGGCTGGGGAGTCCTGCAAGTCAGAAGCACTGGCTCTTCAGCTAGAGGCAGGTGAAGAGATATTAGCTGGGTCTGGGGTCTGCAGGGAGCTGTGGCTGTTGGCAGGTCACCAAGGTGGCCAGTAGTTGTTGAGCAGGGGTTGGTCGGCAGTCTGCCCGGAGAGAGCGCCCAGCCTGGATACTCGTTTTACCTTGATCAGTGGGCTTATCTCTTTCTGGAGCTGTCCAAGCTTGCTCTCTTCTTCTAGGCTCAGGTTCAGGAAGGCTGGGAGTGTCATTGCACCAGCCCCCTCTAGGCGCAGGTCGCTGTAAATCGAGGCTGTAGGTTTGTGCTGAAATACGACCCCTTCGATCCGTGAAGGTGCGCAAGTTTGAGTGGTAGATCGCTTACAGGGTATCTGATGCTGGCAGTTGCGCGCGGCGATGGCTACCTTGGAAGCGACAGCAAACCCAACGCCTATAAGCTGTGCATTTGCTCGTCAGGGAGCTATAATGAGCCTGCCGCGTCAAGGCGCCGGCCATTCCTGGTTTAAGTTACAATGCCAGGCACTCCTATACCGTAGTGCACCGCCTGTAGGAACGTGGCCGTGCTTTGTAAGTGCGGCGACCCTATGCAGGACGTATCCTTTGCCTGGGACCAGCCAGACGTGGTAACGTCAGACAGCAAGCTGGCCCGCTGGCTAGTGCTGGTCCAGTTGCACCGCGGCTAAAAACTTTGGACCCTGCCAACTTCTTGCAAAAATACAAGAAGCAAGGGCTGATCAAGGCTTTTAATAGGTGGGCATGCTGCGCGGCTGTCTGGAAAGAGTATGGAGCTCAACCAAGGATGGAGTCCTTACGGCTTGCAACCGCCATGGATGCAGAGCACGATTCACACATATCAGAGGGGACGCTGCAGGCTCAAGCCGCGCCTAACAGCCATGGCAGAGAAATATGACCTGAGGTGCCCAGACGGCAAGCCGCTGGATGAAGTCTTCTAGCGCTTAAGCAGTCAAGGCTACACAGAACATCACGTGCGGCGGGATGTGGTGGAAGGCATGGCCTCATTTCAATACTTGGACTGGACGTTGTTCACAACCTTTGGGTTGAGCATGGTGAGCAACTGTGTTGGCGCGATGCGTCCTCGGGTGGCAAAGGGGCAGAGGGGAGAAGCCACTGAAAGCACTGTATGCGATTTCTCTACATGGTGACTCTCTGCAGGTGGTCAGGAAAAGGATGGCAGTCTGCCAGTGTGCACACTGCTGGCAGCCTGCTTGGCATACTGTCCGTCAGTGCGATGCGGGAGAGAAGGAGCGCTGGAAGCTTGCAGTTGCGATGCCCACAGGGATGAGAGCACACCACAGCAGTGGCCCCAGTATTGCTAGCCCAGTTGTCAGCTATGTTCCCTAAACGTGGAAGTGTCAACGAGAGCCCCGCTTGCTGCAGGTGAACAACGCAATCCAATCTGGCCGCACCCTGAGAACTCTGAGAGGTACCCTCGCAGTGACCCAGACAAAAAGAATGGCTCGGGTAGGCAAAGCTTGTGGTGGTGGTTGCGGAGGCCAGAGGTGTAACTGTTTGCTGAACAGGCCTGTGGAGCCCTAAACAGATAGTGTTAAGCAAGGAGCACCCCATTGCGTGCTTGCAGGAGGTGCACAATGTGCTCATAACCAATTGGCTTCAGAGCGGATAGAGTATGCCCTGGAATGCAAGCTGGTCCGAGAGGAAGACGCAAGCGACAGCACCGGTGATGCAGCTGGGGCAACAGCAACAACAGCAGGAGGAGACAAAAGCGGCATAGGCACCCAAGCAGCAGCAAGGGCAGCAGCAGCATGTAGCAGCGGCAGCAGGGGTGGGTAGGCATGGCAGCCATGATGTCACCCTTGCAGGCTGTTATCTGTTTTCACTGGAAGAGGCGAGCTGTCACTTTCACAGGATGCAACACTGGTATCAGACGTATGCAGTCCAAGCACTTTGGGAAAAGATGACTTTGCAAGGTTGCTGTGCTACCCTGTGCTCCGTAATAATCATCTTCCCTGCCATAATCATTTTCCCTAACAGTGTTGCTGCCTAGGCATGCCTTGACTCGAGTCCCTGGAGTGCCAGGTACCCGTAAACACAGTGGCAAAGCTTGGCACCTGAGCTTGTGGTAGGTGAAAAGCGTACAGTCCTGCTCTGGCAGCTAATAGAGGCAAGACAGCGTTGTACCTTCCAACAGAGGGCATCGCCATGCTCCATGCGGCGCACGTCCTGCAGATCCCCCGCCCAATTCTCCAAGGCCGCGCGTGGCACCTCCTCCTAAATTCGCCCCTCCTGCCTAAGCATTACGCCCGTGGTAACTGAGAACATAATAAATCTACCTTCACCCTCGCGCTCGCTTTCTACACCGCGTTGTGGTCTGTTCTCTCTGCGTTGCGACATGTTGCCCCATCTCAAACTGACGTGCACGTGCGCAGCTCTCTTGCTTCTAGCAGCTCTTCCAGGCAGCTTTGGGGTGAACTGCAGCATCTTTACAGACGCCGGCAGCTGCCAGAACACCGTCACCGACTCTGGAGTCTGCGGGTGGGACGATGCAGCTCAGAAGTGCGTCGTCACGTTCCCGCTGCCCTTTGGTGCCGCTGCCATCTCAAACGGTGAGCTGCAGCTGCTGAGCTGCTGCAGAAGGACAGCAATAACATTCACAATGCCCCTGTAAGGCTTTTTCCGGGGCAGGCTTGCCCTCATGACCAATGTTGACCATAGACGCATGAAGCAAAGCCTGAGCTATCCAGTATTGTGGCTGCAACAGGAATGCAGGGTCGACGCATCCTGCAGACTGGCTTTGAGCCCTGCATTGACAAGCCAACCCCTGAGGGTAAGGCATGGGCCGCGCACTGTCGTAGCAACCTGCACATAATCGGCGTCCTAACATGTGTCACTAACTTGCACATGCAGGCTGCTGATTTGCACTTGCTCTGTGCATTTCAAGCCAGGATAAAGGCCACACAACTCGCCAGAGTTCTTCCCCTGTCGTGCAGGCTTCACATGCGCACAGCAGCTGGCCTGGGGCAAGTGCAGTGAGGCATGGATGACTCAGGTGGGTGCCTCTATATGTTGCGGGTCCGCTGCATGGCATGCTCTCATTGCATAGCAACGGACGAGCTTGCGCTGATGCCGGCTTTACCGCTTTTGCTAGCGACAAGCCTGCCAGCAACCTGGCATGCAGGGCGGCTTTTGCCAGATCACGTGTGGGGTCTGCAAGCCTGGGACGCCCACGGCAGCCCCCAAGCCCGCCTCCTCCCCTACGTCTCAGGCCTCGCCGGCAGTAGCTCCCATGGGGGCAGACATCATCGAAACTGCACCCCTGGCAGGAGCGCCGGCGGCCCCCGCATCTGAGGTAAGACCCGGTTGCCTGCCTGGTCGACTACCTGAGAAAAGGAGCGGCCCTCATGCCGCAAGCACTGCATGCCCTTCTGTTGCTGCCACCAGGGGTAGGCAACAATGTTCCCCCGGGCCGTCGATCCCTAGCACACCGAGCAGTGCACGGCCTGGCCTGCAGAGCGCTGCTAAGGGTTCATGAATGCGCTTGGCTGTGTGAAGGGGCCGGTGGCAAGGTGTGCTGAGCCTCACTTATCTCATACTATCTGCAGGCGGCTCTGAGCAGCAGCTTCTGCACGCTACCGCCATTCACCGGGCCATGTCGCGGTGCCATCCCCAGCTGGTACTACAACTCGGCCACCAAGACGTGCATGCCCTTCCTGTAAGTCGCCTGACTGGCAGTCCTGAGTAGCAGCTCCGCTCCGCATGTGCATGGGGGTGCAGCACACCAGCAAGGGTCCTGGGGCTCCCAGCAGGCAGCATCAAACATGCCGACATGTACGGATGTCTCTGATAGCTGAGTCGCCAGACAGTGCAACTTGTGCATGCAGCTACTGCGGTGCCTCTGGGCCCAGGCACATCTCCTTAATGTTTGGCCACGGAGCTGCACATGTCGAGTTGCTGTGAGGTGGGCCACACAAGGATTAACAGGGGGAAGCCTTGTAGGTTGGGTCCATCCCGCCTGATGGACCCATGACTGTATGTGGGCACACTGTGCAGGTACGGCGGGTGCCAGGCCAACGCAAACAACTTTGAGACGTCACCGCAATGCGAGGCCGCCGCCGCCAAGTACTGCCAGAAGCCTGCAGGGCTGTGAGGCCCGCCCAACAGTGCTAGAAGGTTGGCATGGTTTACTGTGTTGTTCAGGCTTTGAACGAACACGGCTGGATACAGTTGTGCTCTGTGATTCGTTTCTATGTTGAAGGTATTCTTGGCATGAGCTGACAGATGCTGCTGGGAGTCTTGCAGAAGCTGCCCTTCTTGTCTTGTATGTCGCATTGTTCCAACAAGGGGCCCCCACCCAGCACGGACGGAACGACCAAGTGTTCACAAATACATCAGAGGGAGGGATGAGCTATGCATGCTGCAACTTTGAGCGTTTGCAAATTCATGCATGCTACAAAGGTGTAGAAGCTCCTTCACGGACTATCCCTGGGAGATGGGTCGTGCACGGTGAACTTGTGGCGCTTTCCATGGACACTGTGACACTGCTGGTGGGCGTAGAAGTAGTTTAGATAGAAGCGGCTCAGCCTCTATAAGCGCCAGCGGGGCAGCCATGAGCACACTAAACAGCTGTCCACTGCGGCAGGCACACCAACCCCATCAAGCATACAGTCATCAATCAAGCCCAAGCATAAATGCAGTTCAAGTGAACATGAGCAAATTGCCTCCTCCCAGGGCCAGCGACTGCCCAGCGCCGCCGGCTGTGGCGCCCTCCCAGCCGAACCCCACCACCAAAGCAGTATCGGGTGCTGATACCCAAGCCAGGCAGCGAGGCAGCAGCTGCCCCACCACACCAGGCCTTCACTCTGGCCCCCGGCTGGGTGCCAGCTGCCCTCAAGGCCTTTCCGTGCTGCCTGCGAGGCGCGCACGGCCAGCTTGGCGAGCCTTCCCACCAGTGCTGCTGCGTCGTTCGTTGTTGTTGTTGACCCAGGGGCGAAGGAGGCGAGGGTCGTGGCAGGGAGGCTGCCGGTACGGGTCAATCCAGATACACCTTGAAGTTCCCCGCCAGCAGGAAGCTGCCGGGCAGGGGGCCGGGGCAGGGCGCCAGGTAGCTGACTGCAGCCAGGGGGTCACAGGCTGAGGCTAGAGTATGAACTTGCTCTGCAAGTGTTCTCAGTGATGCTGGATGGCGGCACAGTGAGAGGGGG
>BBXU01000573.1:0-79876 GCA_001598975.1 Parachlorella kessleri | reverse complement strand
CCCGCCCCCNCCCCCCCTCGGTAGGCAGGTGAAACCTGCTGATGAGATGCCCCGACCGTTGTTTGGAGGCTTGTTGGCTCACTTGCGTGCTTGTTGGTTCTGCAGATCCAAAAAGAGATGGAGGAGCATGGGGACATCATCCGCCTGGATATGGTGGACACTTACCAAGGTGAGCCCTCAGAGAGTCCTTTGTTTGTCTGTGACACACAGCCCCAGGTGCCGAGGCAGCTTGCAGTCGCTTGATAAAACAGTAGCCTGAAGTCACCCTCCGTGGCAGCTGACGAATGCCCAAAGCTGAGTTTCCCATGCTTGTTGTTGGATTGGTCGACAGTGTTTCAACCCTGGGGCCCCTCTTACCCGCGTGGTGTGTATCCGCGTGGCGCAAGGGGTACAGGCACGGCAGGCATGGCTTGCTGGTCTCAGGAGCGACGCACACCGGGGGAAGTGTCATGGTGCGGCATGCAATGTGCAGGCAGATAGACTCGCACACACTGCTGCTGCACCCCTGCCCCTGCCTGCTGCGCAGACCTGTCCCTGAAGACGCTGAAGATGTTTGGCGAGCTGCCAGAGTCGATCGACGCCGACTTCTACTTCAAAATTGACGATGATGTGGGGGTGAACGTGGCGGCCCTGGCGGGGTACCTGGAGGAGAGGCGCAGCCAGGGCAACCTGTACCTGGTATGCGTTGATGTTGCTGTCATTTTTTGGTATCTGCCCCCTGCCACCCTATACCTGGTAGGCGTGGCTGCCGGTGTCTTACTTGTACGTCGTGGGTGCATCTGCAAACATGTAAGTGGTTGCGTTACTGTTGCTCTCTTATGTGTACCTGGGCCCTGCCAAGCTGTGCCTGACAGGTGTGGCTGGCGGCGCCTTATCTGTACCTAGGCGAACGTGGCGGTGGATGTGGTAGCGCTGGCGTGGTGCTTACATGGAAGCTGCAATCTGTCCGGTGTGGGTGGGGTATGTTCCTGCGGTGTGGTGGAAAGGCGCGCATGAAGGCGCACCAGGTACCAATAATGAGGCTCATAAAAGTGGTAGGAGCCACCCCCCTGCAACCACAAAGGTTGGCGGTGTCCATGCTGCCTGCCCCGGGCTGCCCTCCCTGCAGTGGCTGTAAACCCAGCGCACTGCTAGGCGTACCAGCAGCAAGTTTGGAAAGCGTGCCCTCCCTGCAGGGGTGCATGAAGTCGGGCCAGGTGTTGACTGAGCGACGGTGGAAGTGGTATGAGCCAGAGTACTGGCGATTTGGCGACCCGGCCGGCTCCGACGGCCGTATCAACTACATGCGCCATGCCTCTGGTGCGCACGCAGCCTCGGTCGCCTTGTTGTCCTTGTCAGGCTTCGCCTGGCTGGTGTTCCTGGTTTGCTGGCCCGCACAGCAACTTTCAGCGCGCGTCCCCACCAAAATTGACAAAGCACGCCTGGGAGTGTCCTCGTTTTTGTCAGCCAGGTTGGTGGCAAGGGCGCGCAGGGTGCCTGTGAGCCTCATCCGCACAACCGCTTGCCGAAGTGTCTTGCTCTGCGGCGCCTCCGCCAAAGCAGCCTCTCTCCTACTGGGCAGAAAAAAGCAGCAGCAAAGACTGACCTGCACCTCCTGCTTGTGCTGGCGCAGGCCAGCTGTACGGCGTGTCGCGCCCGGTGGCCCAGTACATTGGCCGCAACCAGGCGGTACTGCATCGCTTTGCCAATGAGGACGTCACCTTTGGCACCTGGCTGGTTGGGCTGGAGGTGCAGTACGTGGACGAGCGCCGCCTGTGCTGCGACACCGAGCACAAGTGCGGCTCGCAGGCAAGTGGTGTGTGTGTGTGTGGTGTGTGTGGGGGGGGGAGCTGATGTTAGTGTTGGGAGGGGTGGAGCACCCTGCCCTTTCAGATGGTGCTGCTTCAGCTGAGGCGTGCCAGGTGTGCAGGTGGCAGCTGTGCACGCATAGGGGCCATGAGGCTACGGTTGTGCTTTAGTTGGCTGCAAGCGCGGGAAGCAAGTGGAGATTCTTCTCCCAGCTGTTGTTCCACCGGTGGAGGCACGGGTCCCGCCACACGAGTCGCATCTGCTCACTCTCCCAGTTTCCAACACACACAGAAAAGACTCCTGCGCTGCTGTGGCTGCAGACCGGCAAGTTGAACGTGTGCCTGGGGTACTACGAGCACGCCTGCGCTGGCACGTGCTATGCTGAGCAGCGGCTGGAGGGGATCTACCACCACTGCCTGGAGGACCCCTTCAACGTGACCCACCGCATGGTGAACCCGCACCCGGACGTGGTCGCTCGGCAGCGGCGGGCCGCGCAGCAGGCACAGCAGCAGAAGTTCCGAGGCCAGGAGGACCACCAGGCACAGCAGGGGCAAGAGCAGCAGGCAGATGCCCAGCAGGCACAGCAGGGGCAGCAGCAGGTAGAGTTGCAGGCAGGCCAGGGTGAGCAGCAGCAGCAGCGGCAGGAGAGGCGGCCACAGGACAAGGCAGCCGCCCTGGCGGCCCGTAAGCGGCCAGACTCCGCCCTAGTGCAGCAGTTGAAGCAGCAGCAGGGGCAGCTACAGCAAGTGGAGCAGCAGCAGCAGCAGCCAGGGCAGGGCGCTGACAGGGATGGCGAGCATGTGCAGCAGGCTGCCGTGCAGTAGCGCCCTCCAGGGCTCTTCATACGGTCGGAAGTAGCGCGGGTGTGGGCTTCTGGCCGCACTTCTGGCTTGCATTGTTTTTGAATGTTGTGGACCGTTGAATGACGAACCCCTTGACATATCGAGCACTGTGAAGCCTTGGTTGCTCTCCTATATTCATCTCTGTACTGTTTGGGGAGGCCGGGTGGCCATTTTTTGGGGTCAGCCCCCCCGGGCACAACCTCGGCTGTTTCTTGACTGTGCGGGCATGCACTCTCTTGCAGACTACCTGTATTCCTCTATTCCCCCTTAAATAATTTCGGACTGTACGGTTTCGTAGACTTTTCCTTGGCGGTTACATGGGGATCTTTGATTGATCTAGTATGGCAGATCGCTGGGAGTTATCAGGGCTGGCGCTATGCCAGGAGATTTGATGGAAATATTGTTTGCTTCCCGCTTGCCTGCACACCCCTTCTGCTATACGTGCTCACTAATACGAGGGTTGATAGCATCACACAATTGCGCTTATGCTTCTGGTCGGCTGTAAGAACACAGGCAATGTTTCAGGCCCAGCTTAGCATGCACATAAGCTGGCATGCAGAAGAATGCTCTGTTTTCCATCCATGAGCCTGCCGTGTCGAAGCCCACCAGGCCGCAAGCAGGCTTCACAGCACATCAGCATGACCTCACTCCACTGCTGGTGTGCCGCCTAGGGCATCGCCCTCCACTGCAGCTGTCAGGCCCTGGGTGTCAGCCTCAGCGCCTGTAGCTGGCTTGGCCACAGGCTGCTGGTCAGTCACACCGTCAGCAATTGCAGGGGTAGCGGCCACGTCGCCCTCAGTGGTGTGAGGAGCCGGCCCCCCGGCTGTCACTGCGGCTCCCTCCTCGGCGGGGAGGACTGCTGGAGCCTCCTCTGTGGTGCAAGCCTGTTCTGCCACTTGACTCACTACTTCGCCCGCCTGGGCTGCGCTTGGCAGCTCCTCCGCTGGCACCACAGCCACGGGCGCTGCGTTCTCCGCTGGTTCTATGGCAGGCACTGGCGCTGGTGCCATTTCTGCTGGGTTTTCAGCATGCAGGGGAGACGCTCCCCGTGCTGGCTCCTCGACAGGCACTGGCGCTGCTTTTTCCTGTGCTGGCTCTGCTGCGGGCAGCGACGCTCCTTCACCTGATACCACAGCTGGCAGTGAGGCTGTCTCCTCCCCTGCAGCCCCCTTGGCATCCAGCCCAAATACTGCAGGCTCCTCCTCGGTGGGTTCAGGGAGGGATGCCTCAGCAGGCGTGCTGTCAGCGGCCGGCAAGGGCGTGTCAGGTGCGGTTTCGGCACCAGGTGCTGAGCCGTCTTCAGTTACAGCAGCCTGTGTGCTGCTGCCAGTCGTTTCCACAGCCTCAGCAGGAGCCTCCCCTTGAGGAGGCATGGTGGTGGGCTCTAAGGCCTCCACGGCGGCCTGGGCCTCTCCCTGCTGGTCCAGCACCGGGCTGATGGCCTCTGCATTTGCCTCTGGGATGGCGGCCTGCTGTACCTCCTCCTGGGGCTGCACGGCAGGGATGGCAGGTGCAGCGCCGGCACCCGCTGCCTCGGCCTGGCACTCAGTGGGGCCAGCCTGAAAGCTCTCGGCTGCCGCTACGTCTTGGGGGATGGGTCCTATCGGGGACAGCTTTTCCACATTTTCCCGGGGCAGTGGCGCCTCCGGAGGCAGCTGCTGCGGTTCCGTGTCCGCGGCTGGCTCCACTGCTGCAGGAGCCGCCTCTTGTACGGCCTCTGTCGGCGCTACTGGTGAGGTGGGAAGTGGCTCCGCCTCAGCGCCGCCCGCCGGGGCCTCAGCAGGCGTTTCGGGCGCTACAGGTGTAGTTTCAGGAGACCCAGTCATTACAGGCTGGGGCTCGGTTGTGACGTCAGCTGACTTGGTTTGAGCGTCCGCCATTGTAATTACTTCTAGTTCGTCCCTGGCTGGTTTTGCTGCCCCATGCTCTATGGCGGCCTGCAAGCAAGCAGCAGGAGGGGGTTGAGAACACTCACTGGGACTCCCACTGTGGCACAGTTACATCCGTCATACTGGTGCAGGCTTGTCCCACCTGTGTGAGGTTAGTGTCAATGTTAGACGTGTTGTCACCCGCTTCGTCAGCTTTGACTGCCTTGATAAGGTCCACATCCCCCTGTCACAGAGGTTGCGCGTGCTCAAAGCTAGACTGACCAGAGGATGAGTATCGGTCGCTTTCGGCTGGCATCCGCAGGTACCGACCATATGTTGCCAACGTCCCGTCTGCGCACAACCTTACCGGCGCAGAGCTGGCCGCCAGATGGGTGGCAAGAAATTCCAGCGCCTCCTGCTTTGAGGCCGCGGGCTTGTTTAGGACCAGTTGAGTCAAAGCCTTCGAAATTTCAGGGCCCACGTCTTTCAGTAGGTGGTTGAGGCTCTCTACGTGGGTTTCAACCTCCGCACGAGTAAACTTCTTGGGAGTGGACATCTTCAAGTTGAACCTTTCCGCGATGCTAAGTAAGGGATAAATATTAATAAGTAAGCTTGCTAAGAAGGTGAGTCCTGAATGAAACACTTCCGAGTACTCGGCGCCCCGTGGATTTGTCAGGCGCCAGGCACGCGCTAAAGTAGCGGTAAAATACCTCATAGCTGGCTTAAGGGCTTTGTCTCTGGTATGAGACTGTGCAGGTATGCACCTGGCAGCAAGCGCAAATGCTGGCTCACCAGCCACCTCATGGCGTGTGACTCCAGCCTCCCCTCCCCCCTCCAACCTACCCAACTTCGTCCAGAGACCTTACAGCTGACACGCATGCTCTCGTATCTCATCTCAAAGAGCACCTCATCTCAAAGAGCACAGAAATCTTCAGTCGTCGATTGTATTCACAAGTCAGCACTTTGCAAGGCCTGTACATGCTGAGGAAAAGTTGACCTAGCAGTGGTAGCAAGACTGTGACAACAGTTGCCAGACCTGACGAGGTCCGCCATTAATAGCTTGGCACAAGCAATGTGACGTAAATGTGGAACACTTGCCAATGCAGCGCAAACCAGACGTGCTCCATTGACGATCATACGCGATCCTTCTTCAGGCATAGCCGCAACAAGCGTGGGTGACAACATAGCAATACTGCCTACAGGCATTCAACAACTTCCGCAACCGTACCAGTGCAGCAAGACGATTGATGCTCAGCTCGCCCCGAATATCCAACCCCCCTTCAACCCCCGTTCAGCCGCGCATAACTATCAATCAACTATACTAGCCTGCCACTTCAAGGCCCGGCAATGCGCAGGAAGGCTTGCACCAGGGCCTTGACGACGTTCTTAGTCATGGAACCCCCGAAGGTCTCCTGTGCCAGGTGGTACACGCCGGAGATCTGGTGGTCCCGGCCCTCGAACGTCTCGCCTGCACACAAACCGCTGCAAACACGGCTCACGCATCCATGATTCTGCTGTTCAATGCGATGTGTAGCGCGCTCTGGCCCAGCTGCAGGTCTTCAGGCTGCGAAGCTGCAGCACACCCTAGACGGCTCCTCACATTGCAGCCCCGAGCAGGCAGGCCGCTTGACACCCACAGTGAGCCCTGCCTCCCCTATGACCCCCCCACACACTCGCCCAGCAGGCCTCCCCTTGCTGAGAGCACCAGCGTGCCGTCCCACTCCGCAGCGAGACGGGCGGCCTACCTAGCCCATTACTATTACAACATTGTAGTAGACGTGTGCACTCACCTGTCGCCTTCTGCCAGTAGTCCAGCAGGCGGAACACCACCGCCCCCACCATCCGCAGGTCCTCCCGGTCGTTCTTGCCCGCCTTGCCCAGCCTGCAGCCAGGAGCCGCGCAGTCACACCGCGCCATGCTGTGCCCCGCACATGCTTGTTTGGCTGACGGGCCATCACGTGGTCCCTGGCCCAGGGTGGCTCATGCTGCTCAGCAGAGCTACAGCCTGACGTGCAGCCTCACTCAAGGCTGGGGCCCAGGGTGCCACAAGCCATGCAGCCATGGTGCAGGGAGAATGGGAGCTTTGCCACCAGCTCCACCTTGGCACACACAAGGACAACCTCCCATCCACCCGCACACCAGGTCGGTCTCAACACTGTCAACAGACCCTCGCAGTCAGTCACTCTCCTGCATAGTCGACGGTCGCCTCTGCCATGTTGGCCCCACCCCAAGACCTCTAGGGCTGGCCACACCAGGAGCTGTGAGCTGGACCCGGTGTGGTATGACTCACAGCGCCACCCCCAGTGACGGCTGGCAGGCTACACGGTGCCAGAGGAACCCCTTCCCACCCACCCACCAGCTCTTGACGCTGTCCGCTGTGATTGAAGTCAGGTTGACCCCCACATAGTCCGCAGCCGCCTCCACCAGGCTCTTCTCGCCCGGCGGCTTCTGAGGCTTGACACCCAGCGCGGTACCAGCCACGCTGGCAGCCTTGCCCAGCAGGCTCTTGCTGCCGCCCTCCTTCTGGCCCTTGCCCTCCACAGCAGACCCCGTCAGCCTGCCACCAGCAATTGAGGAGCAATTGAGGAGGGGCACCACCCTCACTGACAGCTGACTTGTAGACTGCCTGTGGCAACTGCACTGGCGGCCGGTTTTTTTAATGATATGGCACCAGGGTGATGGCACTCCAGTTTGCACGCCAACCCCTGGTGCACCATCCCCCACACAGGTCTCCCCCTACCCCCCCCCCCCCCCCCCCCCGCGTCCCGTGCTGCTACTTCCTCTGCCCCGCCACTCCTCCTTGATTGCTCCTGGTATGCTTGACACTTTCAGTAGGCCGCCTCTTGGCCGGACAGCGGAGCTGCTAGCACCCACGCACCTCTGGGCCAGGTACCTGCCTTAGTCTATTCTAGCCTAGTCTAACAGCGTACCGCCACCTGACCATACTGCCGCGAGTCCCCCAACAAAACGGGCCAACACAAAGCCAGTAACCTGCCCTTGTCCCGGCAGGCTCCCACCTTGGTGAGGTTCCTTACTGCTGCGGGGTGCCGGTTGGGTATTTTTCATTACCCCCTGTCAACATTGGCTACCTGTCCGGGCTGTCCCTACTCAAGCTTGCGGACTTACCACTGAGCGAGGTACTCCCCCTGCCCCGCCAGCTGTGCCGCCAGCTTGGGAGCAACCAGCTTGGCCAGCTCCTGGAAGCTCTGGCTCTCAAGTGCCGCCTTCTCGATGTCCTTGAAGTCTATCTCGCCATCCGAGCCGCCCTTGTTAAACCTGTATGTGACTGGCGTGGGGTGTACTGAGGGCGAGGGAAGTGGTGCCACCAGTAGTACCCTTCAAAAACACAGTGCTCTAAACTGAAGCAGTCAACGGCAAGCCAAGCTGGATAAGGTGTATAATACAGGCAAGGCTGGCCGTGAGAACGTCTGGTATTCCATCCTAGGCTGCCTGCTCCAGCGGAGGTGCCAGAGCCTACCCAACACATGACTTACTTGCAGACCAGACTGCGGCCAGCAGGCGTTGCAGGAACGCGGTTGAACAAAGCTGGTTGACACTGCAAGCGGGCTCGATGTGAGCGTGGCGGCTGGAGGCGGCTGCCAGCTAAGGCAGGGATCACGTTGGCTTGAACAGATACCATTGGATCGAAGTCAGCGACGGAAACAAGGCTTGACACTGTACGGGGCTAGGCCTTTGAGCTGCCGACGCCTGCCAAGCTGGCTACCTTCGCTGTGGCTTCCTCGGATGGGCAGTCAAGCCAGTTTTCATGGGAGGTACGCCCTGCAGGCCAAGCTTGACCCATCATCCTCACTTGGCAGTATGGAAATCAAGGGGTTTGTATCAGGTGAGCATTTGAATGCCAATGAGCTTTGGCACAGGGGCTAGGCCATGTCAAGGCTGCGGGGCTGTGAGTACTGTGATATCTGGACTTGGTCCCCGCATTCCCACGGAGTGTATACCCCTCAGACTGCCGTAAGTAAGCCACCATCCACAGGCCACAGGGTGATTGCCAGCTAACTGACAACTACGAGGCTGACGATGGTGTTTGAAGATAGCTAGTTTACAAGAGGGCGAGGGTGAGCAACCCCTTTCCAGCATGGGAGCATACAGCCGCCAAGAGGGCTCCACCCACACACCAGCACAGCGTGCAATTCACTGCAAGTGAAGTCACAGGCATGCAGGTAGCAAAAAAGGGGTAACAACACGTAGGCTCGAGCGCAACGCTTGCACGAGCTTGCAACGAGGCTGCAACCCGCTCCTGTGCCGTCCACGCCAATGAAAAGTGTGCCACTGCAGAAAGGCCGGGCACGTCCGCCCACAGCAGAGTGTTCAAAAAAGGCAAAGAAGCCGAGACGCCGCAGGGTACCAAAGTGTGTCAGTACTACCCTATCTAGTGTGCATTCACCTCACCTAGCCCGCATCCTCCTGCCGATGGTTGACCAGCCAGCCCTGCCACTTCACACGGCCATTGCCTTTTGGGCAAAACTGATGGCAAGGCCTCAGGGCTGCCCTTAGCGCCGCCGCCTCAAAACCGCCCAGTCTCCCTTCACTACTTCTACGCCCCGCAGGCCAGCAACACACACTGTGGCCGCAGGGAAGGCAATCAGGGGTTCATTCGTTGCATGCATCAGGCCACGCCAAGCCGCTACAAGAGCGGCAGTGTCTAATTGCCTTAGATGACGGTGCCGTCCGGGATGGTGGAGTCCTTGATGATGACTACAATGCCGTCGCGGATGACGTAACCCTCGTCCTCATGGGTTGCCTCCTGCAGCACAGGCAACACCTTCGTCAACCTCCGACCACTCAATGACACCTAATCGCTCACATACTCCCACCACACACTCCAAGTCTGGGCATGGAGCCCCCACGCAGAGACAGCAAGGAACAGTTGAGGGCCAGCCAGGAAAGAAACAGCCTGTGGCTGCTCCCACACTGCACAGCCGTTAGGCATACAGCCTTGCACCCCAGAGCTTCCCCAGCCTTACTGGTCTACCCACCTGCACGCCCTCGGCATTCACGATGCGGCAGTAGCGCCCAATGCGCGCGTTCTTGTCCACGATAGCGTTCTTAATCTGCGGGGGGCCAGGCATACAATTACATCATATATCGTTGATTCCACCCAGTTCGCGTTTGCAACCGACAATCGCCAACCACGATCTTGGGAACAAGGGGGTACCCCTTGGCTTGCTGGGCGTGGCTGTGGCACTACCAACCATCCATCCACTCGCACTGTCCTGCATGCTACTCCACAACAGTTCCAAGAAGCACGTTCGCTGCACAGTCTTGCCTGCTTGCCTTTCCAAAGTCTGGAGACTACCAGGAACGGAGCATATCCTGGTGCACACCACTCCCCACAAACCGAACAGAGCCCTCACAAGGCACCCTCGACACGTGCCCAGCTGCATGCATGCCATCGGGTCTGGTCGGCATGTCGGCATGCCGTGGATCCACCTGCGTGCCCCTGCCCACGCCGATCGGCAGGCAGTCTGCATAGATCTCGCACTCATCAAACTGCTCGTAAAAGTCGGCACCCATCAGCAGCGAGTTCTCGATGTGGCAGTCCTGCAGGCAAGCAGGCAGGCAGTGCCACACCCAGCTTGGCAAACAGGATTCTGGCAGCTGGGCAGAACAAATGACCCAGCCACTGACCAAGCCGTGGCAAGCCCACAACAGGAACCGATATGGATGCAGTGCAGTGGGTTGTACAGTGCGACTGGAGCTGGATGGCGGGAGTGAATATGCGCATGTCTGCAATAAAGAAGCACTCGCCAGCTATACAGCAAGACCCCAGCACATTTCAAGCAGCGGGGAGGAAGCCCGGGTGCAAATGCAGAAACGAAGCCCCCACACAGGTACTACCCCCTGTGCAGCCCCCCTCCCTGCACCAAATTCGAAGTGACAGTGGCCAGAATCCCCCACCCCCCCTTTCTGCCGCCCGCTCACCTCCCGTATGCGTGACCGCAGCCCCACCACGCTCTTCACAATGCGGCTGCCCTCACCCACTACACACCCGTCGCCAAGGATGGACTCCACCACGTCTGCAACACACACACGTGTGGGCAAGGCATGAGCCGGAGTCCACCGGGAATTGGCAATGCACGCGATGGGGCAAGCACTACAGAGCAGTTTTGGTGTCCTGGGGTGCAGGGACACAGCAGAGACTCCACCATGCCTTCCCGGGGGCCGACATATTCAGCACCAACTCACATGAGGGATGTGAAGCTTCAAGGCACAGGGTGAACACAACCCACAGCGACCCCCCCCCCTCCTTGCCCGCCCACCTGCTCCCATGACCTTGGATGGCGGCAGGAAGCGCGACATGGTGTAGATGGGCGCGTCCTTGTCATAGAAGCTGCAGCAGCCAAAACAGCAGCAGCAGGTCGACATCAGCCCCATTGACCAGGCTGAGCAGCCACACAGGAGTGTGTCACAGAACCGACCTAGGCAGGGCTACTGATTGGCACCTGGACATGCTGCGCGGCCTGCATGATGACACTGCAAGGACCCACAAGCCATTCCACTTTTAATAAATGCCGACGAGGTGCCCAGCGAACTGAGGTAACCTGGTACTTCAAGGACACCGCCACCTCTCGGTCAACAAAGGGGAGACGGCCTGCCCGTACCTGAACTTGGGATTGGGTGAGTCTGTCAGGCCCAGGTTTGCGTCGTAGAACGCCTTGATGGTCCCGATGTCTGCCCAGTATCCCTTGAACAGGTATGCCTGCTTGCAACCAAGTGTGGGTGACCTCAGTAGAGACACCAACAGTGTAACCCCGATATAGAGGGCGCTCCCAGCCCCTCCGAGACAATCCAGGTACTTCAGGGCGCACCGCCCCAACCCCCATCAAAAACGGGCTGGCGGAGCTGCACACCTCCAGCCGCCTGGGCATTGTGCACATACTGTGCTACTGTCCCAACAGCAGCCCAGAAGCCCCACCCACCCCCACGCCAACACCCACACACACTCAACTCCGCCCCACCTGCACTTTGAGCCCCTGGTCCTTGGCGCCAGGGATGATCTCCGACCCAAAGTCGTTGGCATCCTTCAGCGACCCCGTCAGCAGCTCCTGCAATGGAGGGCAGGCACAGCAGGCTCAGGCCTTGTCGGCGACCCCACAGCCGTTGGCTAAAGTACAGCGCACTGCAACA
The DNA here is from genome assembly GCA_001598975.1 of Parachlorella kessleri. Lineage (NCBI taxonomy): Eukaryota > Viridiplantae > Chlorophyta > Trebouxiophyceae > Chlorellales > Chlorellaceae > Parachlorella > Parachlorella kessleri. Next base: position 68,229 of record BBXU01000573.1, on the reverse strand, counting down.
CAACACATGCACGCCCAACGGTGCAAACACGGCATGCGCCAGAAAAGTCGACCCCAGCACCACCCGGCCCCCTGCGCCAGGTCCAAATCCAGCCCCCCCTCCACACTAGGAAGTTTCACCGAGGGGGGCTGGGAGTGGTCCTGACTGTCTTGCCCTGCGCCTCGGCCGTGCGAACAACACAAAAAGATGCACACTACACGGTGCCCGCCCACTACATCTTCTTGTTCTTGCATGTCCAACCGCCCTGGACCCCACGCCCTCACACACAGCAGTGCTGCACCACCGGCCGCCCCAGCTCTCAGCACGGTCTCCTTGCTGACATGACTCAGCCCCTGGTAGGGCACCACAGGCCGCCCCAGCCCTCACGGCGCACGCTGAGCTCACTCACCCGTAGCGCCTGGGCCTTGCACACGTAGATGCCCATGGAGGCGATGTACGGCTGGCTCTTGGCTGTCTCCGCGTCCAGTCCCAGCAGCGTGGTGTCCACCTGCATGGCCCGCAGCGCGTCGCCCTTGGGCTTCTCCGCAAACTCCACGATCCTGCGGGGAGGGCAGCATGCCATCATGTCTATTGTTTTTTGCAAACAGGAGATTGTAAAGAATTCTCTAGTAACAGCAGCAGGCTAGAGGGCACTGGTCAGGCAGCATGGCCAGGTGGCGGTACGCCCCGTTAAACAAGACTAGACTAAACTAGATTAAAGTGCTGGTCAGGTCGACCCAGCGCTAGTGGATGATGGAGAGGTCAAGGGCTCCCCCAGCACCTCCCGTGAATCCGACTGCACCCACCCCCCGCCCTGCACCGCACGCAGCCCTCATGGCCGACAAGGGACCGGCCAGACATAGTTGATACATACAAGTAAGGCCTTAATGTAGTACTGCTCAGCTGGCGCCAGCTGCCCCGTCAGCGGAGGGACCTGCCACATGGCATCTACATGTACCGTTTGCCCTCTTCCCTTGCCCTAACCGTCTCCCTACGCTCTACTCATCTCTAACTATCAACCAGACTGCCAATGGTTACGCCCCCCGACTGCACAGACAGGCTGGAGCTCACCTGCCCGTGTCGTCAATCTTCATGAGGCCAAACCCTGTGGCGTCCTCCTCGCCGCAGGGCAGCGCTGCAACGGTGAAGTCGGCCCCCGCCCGGCGGTGGGCAACCACAAAGTCGCGGTAGTCCATGCGGTACAGGTGGTCGCCTGTCACAGAGAAAGAGGTTTGTACCAATCACGTCAGCTCACACTGTGTATCATCATCCGCTGGCAGGCGTCCGCAACATCAACAACCCCCACCACCACAACCCCACCCCCACCCCCCCCCGCCACCTCCTGCAAGCACTCCACGGCCAGAGCTGCTGAAGGTGGGAGGACGAACAGCGCTTCATGATGAGGGCGGCAGGGCGGCTGGCAAGGTAGCCACAGACCTGAGAGGATGAGGAAGTCCTCCACCCCGTCACGCATGGCGTCCTCAAACAGCCACAGGTACTGCCTCACAGCGTCTGCCGTGCCCTGCAGCCAACAGCTGTCATGCTTGTCGCCGCTGCAAGCTGTGTTGGCAGCCGACGTGTGCGGTGCACACGCACAACAAGAGCTAGAAAGTCCCTAGCGAGCTGGCAGTCCACCCCTGCCAAGCTCCCAAGAATTGCGTGCAAGGCAAGCTTCGCCGCGTCCATCGATTGCGGGGCAAGCTTTGCTCTGTAATTACGTCTTCTGAGACATCGGTCACGCCTCCAAATCACTCCTAGCCCAGCGTTGGAGCAGCACTGGCAGCCCATGGAGCCTGCTGCAGCCACACGGGGCGGCATCGAGGTGCAGGCTCGGTCACCCTGCAAATCAGCTATGCCTGTGATGCCAGGCTCGCGGCACGACCCCGCTGGATACGCCCAGACACCAGCAAGCTCTAAGGGTATGCCCCGCCCAGCCAGCCCAACATTAGCCGGCCGACAGCCTTAGCTAGTCACGCGCAGGGCGCCCCGCCCTACCTGGAACCACGTCTTGGTGGTGTTGGTCTGGCTGGCCGCAAGCACCTCCACAAAGCCGCGGCTGTTGTAGCCACCCACGTTGGAGTTCTGCATGCAGCGGGCGGGCAAGAGATGGCGCAGGGATAAGTGGGCGGCTAAGACAGGGTCGAGCACAGCAAGGGAGGGTATGTGGCGGCAAGCGCTTCCAGGCCAATCGCAAGGTGCTCCTGTACCTCGCACAAGGGTGTCCTGCCTTGGTGGCTGGCTCTATACTGAGGGACCAGCCTTGGACAAAGCCCAAGGATGAGCTGCATCCGTCAGGAAGACCCCAAGCTCCGTGGAGTGGAGTTAGCTCAGCGGAAGACACACCAACGTAAAACCCCTCCTGTGTGGTAGGTGAAGTGTGAGAGGCTCCCACAGCCAAGCCCTGGTCCGCCCTTTGAGACCCCCTCCTCCCCTCGCTGGCCAGCCACTGCCACTGCTGACGCAAGCGATCACCACCGGCTACTGTCCCTCCGCCTGCCTGCAGCTGCCCCCACCCTACTGCACCCCTCCCTTGAGGTGCGCACAGGGCCCCTCCTCAACTCCGCCACCTAACCACCCCCGCCAGCCACCATAGTACGACTCACGTAGGCCTGGCTGAGGTGGCGGTTGAGCGAGGCGGAGTTGAACTGCGTGAGGCAGTAGATCTTGTTGACCCCCGAGTTGATGCAGTTGGAGACGGGGATGTCGATGAGGCGGTAATTTGCGCCCAGGGGCACAGCGGGCTTAGCGCGCTTCTTAGTCAGCGGGAACAGGCGGGTGCCGGCGCCGCCGCCCAGGATCACGCCCAGCACGGTCTGCACAGCATAGCAGGCACAGCAGGGTTTGAGTAAGCGCAGGCATGGCAGCTGCTCACCCAGCACTCGGCATGGTACAGCCGGAGTGGTACACTGCGACTAACCAGCCTGGCAGGAAGGCATAGCAGGCAGTCTCATGTCCAACGCATGTCTCACGCTAGGCTGATGCTGATGCCTGGACGTGCGAGTCATGGCAAGCTCGACAGCTCCCCTCCTCCCCCTTCCCCCCTGGTGCCCCCACTCTTGCCCCGCTCATATACCCTTTGAGCCCTGCTGCAACTACCAACCCTTACCACTAGCTCTGTGTAGACGGCTCAAATGCGCCCTGTATTACCCGCATTTCATGGAAATGCTACTCTGCTACACAATGGCACCATACCGTGTGCCCACTTACCCTGGACATGTCTTGGATGGACACCTCGCTGACAGGCTGCACTGTGGAGGCGGCGCTTTGTACCGCCGCTGGCTGCTCCCTGTCCACCTGTAGGGTCGCCTCCACCACCTTCTGCTGCCCCTGCAGCAGCAACGTGTATACATGTCATCAAAGACTGACAAATGCTTACCAGCAGCGCAAGTGCACCGCATGCAGCCACACCTCTCGCTCCAGTCCCTCTCGTCGAAGTCAGAATGCATAGCCCTGGGGACACTGTCTGGCAGACGTCCTAATAAGCAACAAGCTTGCCAGGGCAGGGGAAGGAGTGACGAGGCTTGGCTGGCACAGTGCTTCCGCAACAGCCTGCATGCAGCAGTGCTCAGCCATCCTCCTAGGTCACTCCCTGTTCCGTCAGCAGGCGAGCCCTACCTTAACATTCGTCCTTGAGCGCTTCCCAACAACTCGCAGCGGTCTGACGGGCGTGCCTTGGATGCGCTGCCGGCACCCCAGCCCTGCACCAGAGCTAGGCACCAGCACCTTTTACCGACGGCCTCTGCCAGTCCAACCTTTCTGATTACAATACACAGTCGAACATTCTGTGTCATATTTGCCAGAAACAGCAGTCTCACCCGCTTCCACGGGGCCTTGCAGGCTGGTCAGCTGCATTTGTGTGATCGACGCCTTCTTTGCCTTCTGTGCTACCTTCAGGCTATCTGGGATGTCAACACTTCACCAAACTCGGGCGTCGGTGTGGGGTGGGTAGCAACACGGCTGGGGATCTGCGTCGAAACAGGCCTAGCTTGCCTCCCGCCATCGCTGAAGCACTGCATGCTGTGAGTTGGGCGCTGGTGCAAGAGCTTGTAGGCGGCAGGCCGCCTCCCTACACTTGTGCCCTCAATGCTTAGTAGCATTCTGGCTCTTGCAACTTGCCTATCGAAACTTTGAGGTCAGTATTACCAAGGGTTTGCAGGCCCAGTGTTTGATTCGGTATATAGCAGAGTTGCCCCGCCCTCCAGGCGCACGCTCCGTTAGAGACATCAGACCCCAACACTACTGATACATATACAAGCCTACAGGGGCCATACAGCCAATGAACACTAAATAATTTGCCATGCCTAACATAGACCACTGCCGGTTCACCGGCAGGCTGTGGAGCCGCCCCAGACACAAACTAACCCATTGCCCGACAGGCCGCTCGAGAGCTTAACACTGGGACAACCCCACACGACTTCCAGAAAGCGAGGTGGTTGTGCTATGCCCCATCCAAATTAGGAGCTCAGCGAGAGGGCTGGTCAGGGAGTGGCTCTCCCTCTGGGATGAACCGTAGAGCCGCTGCGTTCATGCAGTATCTCTTGCCGGTGGGCCGGGGGCCGTCATTGAACACGTGCCCCAGGTGTGCACCGCTGCAGTCACGTAATGAAATGAAATGAATAACTATTCATTCAGCAAAGCATTCAGCTCCAACCTGCTAGGCTTGCTGCGCTGCCGTCACACAGGCAGCCATACCATACCACTCCTTGAAGCAGTGCAAGACCTGCTGCTGCCAAGCTGCATCAACCGATGTTGCAAGGACAGCTTGCAGCAGCACTTGCCTGCGTGCATCCAGGACCTCCACCCGTGGCATGAAAGGTATGGAGCTGTCCTTGACCTCAATGACATGCTCAGGGTCGATGGGCGCATAGAACGAGGGCCAGCCCGTGCCTGCAAAGCGCGCAGCCAGGCTGCTTGACTATCAAAATTTACAAGTGTTACACATGTGAGTAGCATACCCAACACTGTCGTACCCTGTGATCGCTCAGAGCAGGGTCAGTTGGACGATATTGTGCAGCGCAACACCTCTGGCGGGCAAGCCATGCAGCTCTGACACTTTGTGAGCGCACGAGCACCTCACCTGAGTCAAACTTGGTATCTGAAGAGAACAGGGGCAGCCCGCCGATGGCAGACACGTAGACCCCCTTCCGCTTGTTGTCGTGTGGGCTACCGTCCACTGTCCTGCCAGTAAAGGCTCGTTCTGTGCCTGACTCCAGGGCAACAGACCTGCGGAGCATGGTGCGCGCATGCCTCACAGAAGTTGCGCAAATGTGCTGCAGTGCCCAGCAATCAAAGATGTACGGAACGAACCACACAAGGAGAAGCACTTGGAACGCAGGGCTAGATGTGGAGAACAAGAATCCCCAAGGGCGACTCCTCTGAGGTTAGCTACCACCATACGAACCCCATCACCACCCCAGGAAGGAGTCCAGACCCGATGAAGTCGCGGCCATGGCCCAGATGCAAACATATTAAGTAGAGGGCAACACAGCAAGATACTTCACCTTTGGAAGTCGGTAAGCTTTGCAGCTTCGCGCTCCCTGTCTTCAGCTGTCATAGGGGTGATGTCATAGCCGGCCTTGCTGAGGCGGCGCTCTTGGGTGCCGCGTGCTGGCGAAGGCTGCCAACCCTGGCTGCCGCTGCTGCTGCTCCTGCTCACAGTGCTACCCATGTCCGACGCCTGTATGCGGACATTACAAATATTGCTATATTTGGCAGAGTGTAGCTCTTCTTTTCTTTTTATAAAGCACAACGGTGGTAACACTTCTGGGAGGCAAGGGCTTGACTAGCTGTGCAGTAAGGACAACAATCCCGCCTGTACCATTCATCCGAACTGCATGTACCACATGCTAGCCTCCTTTTGTTGCATGGTGGTGGCGGTGCCTGTGCCGCCAGTAAACATGTGGACATGCCAGTGCCGGTGGGGATGCACTGTGGCCCTACCTGAGAGGACTTATTGAAGAGACCAAAGAAGCTTGACACCGTTGCAGCGCTCCTCCTGGGCCCAAAGCTCCCTCTGTGTCTGTGGTACAGAACTGACGATCGTGTAGCAAGGGGTCGGGCAGCAGTTAAAGCAAGGGACTGCATTACGATCTTGAGTCTCTCAGGGTGATCACTTGCTGGCTCGCCAAAACGCGCGTGTCGGTGGTTCGAGAGGCATCAAGGCACCTCCCTGCTACCCATGCTGTGTCCCATCTGTGTGCTTCGACCTGTCATTGAACCTGCGGGTTGACACATTGGTGAAGTGGTCCAGGACGGTATTCCATCCCCATCGAACGAAAGTACTGATATTACTTGTCCTTGGTTTAAAGATTGCCGACATGCCAGCCACTGAAAACGGTACCGCACCTCCAACCAAGGTGCAAAAGACAGAAGCCGACCAGTCCAAGAAGGTAAGACTCGTAGATAGCGGGCTCAGACGAGTAGCCGCGTCATGGGTGGCTAGGCTGCACAGCACTGTGATCAACCCAACCGAAGCTGCCTGCGTTGTGCACCTACGGTGCCTTGGGTGTGTTGCAGGACTTCTTGAAAGTATTTGAGCAGCTGCGCGATGAGATCGTCAATGATGACTTGCTGGGAGAGCAGCCAGAGTTTGCGAAGAAGTGGATGGAGGAGGTGGGTGCAGTGCATGCGTGCATGTTGTAAGAAAACTGTACTGGCGGTCACGGCTGCTGCACACTGGGTTGGCGGCAGCAGCTGTGTCCCTTCTTGCTGAAGCGGGTACTAGCTCCTGCAGAGGAGCGTTTGTGAAGAAAACACGTGCTCCATGCGCCTAGTCCTCCTTAGAACACTCGTTATTTGGACCTGCACTGCTGCTGCTATTGCTGTGCAGATGCTGAACTATAATGTTCCTCACGGCAAGCTGAACAGGGGCATGGCAGTCCTGGATGTGTACCGGTCGCTTAAAAAGGGGCAGGTGGGCGGCTGGCTGGAGGCCTGAGCTGCTGGGCCGGTTTGGCGCGAAGATTGGGATTATCTCCCTGCCTATGAAATCGGAATGCCCGACTTTTGGCATGCTCAGCTCATCAGCCTAACACCAGTCTGCGTACGAGTGTTGCCGCGAGTGTGACAGGAGACTTACTTCAAATAGGGAAAAACCATTGTGTTAATCTGCTGTCAGGCTGGACCACTATTGTGACATTACCCCATCCATTCGTCTAGCTTGTGGTGTGTGGCTATGCAGGATCTAAAAGAGGAGGAGGTGTTTAGGGCCAACACTTTGGGCTGGTGCATAGAGCTGGTAAGAGCCAAATGCCGCCTTCTGGCTGGGCTTATCACGAGGGGCTCGCCTTTTGCGAAATGTGAATGATGCCTGTGAGGAAGATGACGCTGCAGGGCTTTTCCCACGCCGCTGCTTCTGTCGGCCAGCGCCGCTTACAGGGCCGATCAGCCGGCAGTTGTTGCTGCTTTTACCTGTCCCACGCTGGGCTGCACCTTGTGGGCACGATCCCTTGTTGAAGAGCCTCTGTTGTATCTGCGGTGGCAGTCTTCACCATCAGGGCGACTTATACCTACCATTTGTCATGCATGCCTAGGCTTGACTCAAACTACTTACCCATGGCTGTGCTGGCGTGGCTCATCTGTTAAGCTGTGGGCGTCCAAGGGTCAGGCTGCTTCTGAATGGCTAGCCCTCTATGCTAGTCTATTTCATCAGCAAAGGGTGTGAGGCAAGTAAGGGACCTTGCCAGTGGATCCCCTTGCTGGCTGCAGCTCCAGGCCTTTTTCTTAGTCGCCGATGACATCATGGACAACTCCGTCACCCGCCGGGGGCAGCCCTGTTGGTACCGCCAGCCCAAGGTGCGTGCAGCGGGTGCCTGCTGGCTGGCTGCGCATCTGCAGCAGGTGTTGGGTAGTGGTACGCATGGCAAAACGTGTGCTGATTTGCCAAGGCGAAGGTGAGCAAGCCGTTCTGGAATGACTCCTAAGGCGGCTAGGGCAATGGAGTGTGGGATGTGTTGTGCGTGGTGCCAAGCTGGCTAGCAGTGGTCTGCTGAGTACATATGTTGGGTTTTGGGTGGTTACGGAACGCTGGTGACGACAGTGGTGGGGCTGTGGGTGCAAAAGTGCGGCATGTGTGCCTTCCGCACCGTAATTGTTGATGTCCTCTAGAGGGCTTAAGCTTTTCGTTGTAGGCCCTGTGAGGTTATTGGGAAGCACACTCTGTCGTAAGGAGGTCCGCCACACTGCAGGTCGGCATGGCGGCCCCCAGTGACGGCATTTACACAACGCCGCCTCCCAGCGTCCTGGTTACTAGAAAGTGTATCCCTTACTACTCCCTGGTGTAATGCCTGCCGGGCAACGCCATGGTGTACTGCTTAGCTGCAGGTGGGCATGGTGGCCATCAGCGCCGGCATTGTGATTAGTGCAATTCCGTCTAGCACCGAATATGTGCTGCTGTTCTGCAGGTGGGCATGGTGGCCATCAATGACGGCATCCTGCTTGACGCCGCCATCTACCGCTCGCTGCGGCGCCACCTTGGCGGCCTTCCCTGCTACACCGCGCTGCTGGACCTGTTCCACGAGGTGACCTACAAGACCAGCCACGGGCAGCTGCTGGACACCATCAACACACCAGTGGGTGAGTGGGCGACTAAGGGGTAGTCATGGGGCAGCTGCTGGACATGCACCCATTGGGTGAGTGGGCGACTAAGATGTAGTCATGGGGCAGCTGCTGGACACCGTCAACATCGTAATGGGTGAGCGAAGGGGCGGCAGGGAGTCACGTGGCGGTGGCTCAGCAGATGGGAGGCAGGATGGCGCGTAATGCAATATTTGCACCAGCATGTTAGCGGCTTAGCTAGGTGTATCAACATCGACCTACCCACCTTATGGCGTTATAGCCCACAGCCAATGGTGGTAGCAGCACCATTTTGCCGACAGTCTGGTCTAACAGATAGCCACCACCCGGGTCAGTCACAATCTTGCCACACCTAGCCACCATCTAGGTGACACCTAGAGCGATGTTGCCGACAAGGAGCCACCAGCCTCAGGTCCTTGACTTAAACGAGCCAAGGCAATAACCCCCACTCCATCAGGGCCTTTGTCCTGCTTGGGCACCACCATCAATTACTTCCTTTGCGGCACACAACCTGCCATGATGCGGCTGGGCTGCGGCCCTTACAAGTAACCACCCCCACCACCACTTAACACACAAACACATTAACCCACCACCCCGGCCCCCCTTCCCCGCAGGCACGGTGGACTTGTCGCGGTACACCCTGGACACCTACCTGCGCATCGTGACCTACAAGACCGCCTTCTACACCTTCTACCTGCCCGTCGCCTGCGGGATGCGGCTGGCGGGGGTGCAGGACGAGGCGGCCTACCAGCTGGCACAGGACATCTGCATCCAGATGGGCCAGTACTTCCAGGTAGGTGGGGCGTTCTTTCCAGATGGGGCGATGATGAGGGGTGCACCGCCAGTACTTGTATGCTGCTGTGGCTTGGTTCGAGGGCAGCTGCTGGCGAGGAGTGGCTACGGGCACGTGCAGCCAGGTGGCATACACACTCAGTCTGTGGCGGGGTTGTTGCGCGGGTGAGGCGGGCTACAAGTACTAGTAGAGGTGTTCGCTGCCAGGCGTGGCAGTATTTGCAGGGTGGGCAGAGTGGTGGTGGTGGTAATATCAATCTGGTTGGCTGTGGTGGTGAGCGTCGAGCGCTCAAGCTGGCCCCATTGGCAGTACCTCTTGGACAGGCAGTGGCTTTACAGGGATGAGCACGCATACTGGAACCCACACACACTCCGCAGTCAGCCAGGGTGAGCCTACCAGTATGAGCCGCTTGCTACAACCCAGGACATCTACGTTGCTGGCTGTCGGGGCCAGTAGTCGGCTGATGCCAACATGGCATGCAAGGGCCGTAACAAACTGACAACCACTCCGCGAGTGTGGTGCTGCTGTGTGCAGATCCAGGACGACTACCTGGACTGCTTTGGGGACCCAGAGGTCATCGGCAAGATTGGCACCGACATCGAGGACAACAAGTGCTCCTGGCTGGTGGTCCAGGCGCTGCAGCGGGCAGACGAGGAGCAGCGCACCGTCATTGAGGTCAGAGGGCATTCCTTGACTGTCCTTGTGTCAGTACAGATGGCCAGTACAGACGTTAGCACATGATCCCCAACCTACTTCTGGGAGTAAGCATTGCCCTGGGCTTGTGGGGCAGGTGTTGCAGCGGGCAGGTGTGGAGCAGCATGCAGGCATCCACTGGGAGTCTGTTGCGGGTGCTTGAGGTGGAGTGGGTATTGCTGGGCAAGATAAATATTACGGGTGGCGGGCCAAGCAGTGCAGTGGCCAGGTTGGGAACTGCGTACAGTTGTAAGGGTGGGGCCCTGTGCTGGGTCATGTGCATGTGTGTGAGGGCGTCGTCGGGCTGAGCAAGGCATAGTACGTCTGAGTTGCAAAAGCCTGTGAGTTCATGGGAAGGAGGACTGCTGCTTGACCAAGCCTCTCTGCCTGCTGGCGCAAGACCTCACTGTTACATCCCACATCACAACACGCAGGCTTCACGCCCAGCAGTGGGATGTAACAGTGAGGTCTTAGTCAGCAGGCAGAGAGGTTTGGTCAAGCAGGAGTCTTTCTCCCCTTCAACTCGCAGCCCTGCCGGCTTGTGCATGCCATACTGCACTAAGAGGTACTATCTCAAGATCGTTCCTGACAGCGCGCGAACGTGTTGTGCTGTCGTTGTACTGCAGGCCAACTATGGCAAGGGGGACCACCAGGCAGTACAGCGGGTGAAGGAGGTGTACCGCTCGCTGGACCTGGAGGGGGTGTTCAGGCAGTACGAGCAGGACAGCTACGGCAAGCTGGTGGCGACCATTGAGGGGCAGGACAGCCTCCCGCAGGTGGGCAGGCGTCAACAGCTAGGAGGGTGAGGTGTGGATGCAATTTGCAAGCCACCAGCTAGCACAGCTGTGAAAGAAGGTGGTAGCTCAATATGAAGGTCCAGGGCAGCCCTGTTGGCACTCGTTGAACTTAAGTGGGGTAGCGGCGATGGTGTAGGAAAGTTTTAGTCTCAAAGACACATGTGTGCCATGCGATGCTGCCGTCGAGGGTATCGAGCAGTTGGTCAACGTGGTGGGTGGTGCTGGTGGAGGTTCTGCTGATTATAGGGGACGGGTGCCCTAGAATCCGCAGAGGTCCCTCCCTGCCTGGAAGGGTTGGTGCACTGCTGCTCTCGGTGTTTGAACTGTAGCACGGGTTGCGAAATGAGACAGACGCCAGGCAGGTCGCCCCAGAGGGAAGGGAATAGTGTTCTGTATCTGTAAATTGTCAGTGTGAGGCGGGCTTCAACCTACGCCCTGTGCGAGCATGATCAGGCCACAGCCTTGCCGATGCGGTCGGCTTGATGCAGGAAGTCTTCATGATGCTGCTGAAGAAAATCTACAAACGCAACAAGTGAAGCCAAGGCAACCACCTGCGAAGCAACAGAGGAGTAGAGGCTCACTTGTTGCTGCTGCTCGTGCCACTGCTTACCTTCTGGCTGACACCTGGATGCTGCACTGATACCGCCCGCTGCTCGTCACGTGCATAAGCATCAAATAATTGCTTCCTCCGGTGTGGGCAAAGTGAGATTTTTTCCTACTGCTGCCTCGTGCTGGTTAACTTTATCATTGCAGTATTTTTGTTGCTTCGATATGACTTTTTGCCGTGCTTTTTTAGATGCTGAACTGCTGTTGACAGGCCCCTGGCTTGTGCACATGTGCCTAGGTACTGCTGTTGGAGAGGTTGCAAGATCCTGCAGTGGTATCAAGGCTGGGCTCGTGGCAGCTTATCACGCCTAACAACACAAAGTAGTGTCCATGGTACACTCTGCTTCCAATTCCTGAAGGTTTGTCAGGCTGCCGGCGCTCCCTCCTTAACTCCCAGCACACCCACCCTTTCCTTTGATGGTTGGGGTCACGGATGACCACTTCTTCCAACTTAGTCATGATGGCGTCATGCTGGGAAAGACTCCTTGGAACCCCATTGCTAGTCAAACAGGGTGTCTAATTTCGTTTTGGGTTTTGGCGACAGTTGGCGATGGCTTCCCCAGATTTACAACACTTGTAGCCAAACGTTGGCGACGGCACAAGTCAAACTGGCTCCAGGGGTTGGCGCTGGCAAATACAATTTTGGCACCAAGTGGTGGCTACATAAGTCAGATGTTTGGCTCCAACCAGGTATCAAGCCTTCAGACACCTTTGCACAGGGCTACAGCTGTTGAAACACACCAAACATGGCACGGCGGGTCTCCATGTTGACATGCAGTGATCAGACTGTGTTCCCTGAACCTTGACTAGATAGCTTGCCGTCCTGGCGTTGTACTGGTTTGGCGACAGGATGGTTGAAATTTGGCGCCAGTTTGGCGCCGCGCCTTCGGCGCGGTCTCAGAAAATCGCCAAAAATTTTGGCGACGGCTGACGCGCCGTCGCCAAACTAGCAGGCGAGAGCCCAATTTATCGCCAAAATTTGGCGATATCGCCAAAATTAGACACCCTGACTAAGTCAAAGCCTGTGATCAACATATCTAATCGTGCAAGTTTGATCTGGAAGCCTCGTAAACACCTTCTTGTTGTGACCGCGAGGTTGAGCACGCTCATTTTTCGTACAGAGCGGATGCAGCGCGCATGTGGTATTAGCCTGCAGTGACTTGAGGTAAGCTCACCTCCTGCATGCACGTACCTTGACTGGACTGGCATGGCATCATCCTGGCCATCCCCACAACCCGTGCTGCAGGAGGAGACAAGTTGTAAGTGGAGGTAGCACAGCCTCTTCCCAGGATAACTAGAGGACTAACTGACACAGCCACACGGTTGATGGGGGCCTTTCCAGCTCCATTAGTCCCAACCTCGTATGACAGCCGCTACTCTTTCAGGCCTTTGCTAGCCTGCAGCCCCGCCCGCAAACCTTGGCTGGGACGCTTGTTCTCCAAATCAGGCTGGTCCCCTACGGGCCAGCGGCGGTGTCTGCGGCCGTCAGTATGCGCAGCGGCGCCGGAGCGCCGCAGAAAGGCGGGGCGGGCTCCGAAGCCTGAAGCTGCGCCAAAGTCGCCGCAAGCGCTGCCGTCGCCGCAGCCTGCAAGCCAGCAGCAGCAGCAGCAGCAGCAGCAGCAGCACCAGCAGCAGCAGCAGCGGGCCTCGGCAAGCCCCAGCGGTTCTGCGGCCGCACCCGCCGCAGCTGCTGACCTGGCTGCAGGCGCGGTGATCCCTGGCATTCCAAGGGCAGAGCATGCTGAAGAGGCAGTAGAGCTGGCAGGGCTGGCAGGCCTTGATGTCGTCGGCAGTGAGCATGACGATGAAGAAGAAAGTGACAGCGAGGAGTTGATCAGTGTGGACCTACAGAAGCGGGGGGATGCTGCGCAGGAGGCTGCGGCCGCGTCTGGTGGAGCTGCAGGGGAGGCGGCGGTTGCTGAGGAGCCACCACTGAGTAAGCTGACGACAGGGGAGCCTCCCAAAGGTGCGCCGAGCCTGTGGGAGGGGGGATGGCTAGTTCAAGTGCAGGATGCGATATGTCCCCTAGGTTCAGTTTGCAGCGCCCGATCTCGTTTTACTTTTTGCCAGTCAGGATTCCATGGGGTGCTGGGGTGTGGATTCCTAGACAAGGGAGATAAGGAAGCTTATGCAAGGGTGGTGAGAGCCAACCTGGCAAGGTGGGACGTCTTGTCAGGAAGTGGGTTGTTTTGACATGCTAACCCCAGCCACGCTCCCTTTGGCCAAGAGCTGTTGCTTGCACGGCCCTCTCAGGCCCTGACCCGATGTGTGACCCATCCGCAGAGCGCCGGCGGGATGCTGAGAGCTTGAAACTGACTGGCTGCCCGCAGGCAGCAGAGTTCGCAACGTGATGGTGGCCTGGTGCGCGCTGGTCGACACCCGCAACGCGCGGGTCCTGCTGGCCCAGCGGAACAAGGGCCTGCGGGAGCTGAGAGAACTGTATGAGCTGCCTGGGGGCAAGGTAGGAGGAACCTCCGCTGCACCTGTGAAACCCCCGGCTAACTGCCGTCTCACCTTGTGCTATCACGTGCATTCCATGTGTAGACCCCTGGAGAAACCTGGTTTTGGGGGTCTGGGGTGAGGGTCCCGTATTAGTGCGTGGGAGCAGGGGCGTCAAGCGTGAGGCGCCCGTCTTGCGTGTGGCCGCCTTGGGGCAGCCCCATTGCTGCCTGCTCGCGGGCAGTCCCACTGATCTCTTTCGGCCCCTCTGCTGGTCCCTTATATGTGGGTGTGCAGCCCTGCGTCATTGCAAGCGCTACAGGTTGGTTATGACCTTCCTCTTTTACAGTGCCACAGGTAACCCAGGGGTTTGGTCATTGCGGGCCTGTGGGTTGGCCTGCTCGGCTGCCCCCGTGAGCCACGCAGGTGATCAGAAAAGTCTAGCTGGGTTGTGCAGGTAGAGCGTGGGGAGTCTCCCCAGATGACTGTGGCGCGTGAGCTCAAAGAGGAGCTGGGAATCAAGGTAGTGAGGGAGGGAGGGAGGGAGGGAGGGAGGGAGCCAGTGTAGTGACAGGGCGCTATCTCACTTGGCTACTGGGCCTAGCGCCCAGAACACTTGGATTGGCCAGGGGCGCTGCGCTGCGCTGAAGGTGTGTGCACGCTTGTGTGTGTTGCCTGCCTATGTTGGGGTACCGAGGCAAAGTGGCGGTATGGCTCCTACATGTTATCTCCCCTGTGACGGTCAGCGTCTCAGTACAGGCGCAGGTCTCGCCGGTCGCTGCGCTGACACCGGCTTGGTGGCCCCGCTTGCTTGCTTTCTCGCAGGTGGACAGCAGCCAGCTGCTGCCGCTGGGCTTTGTCTCCCAGTTCTACACGGTGGGTGAACGGGGCCAGTGTTCCAAGGACAGCTGCCCTCGCAGGGACACTGTTCTAACGCTGATACTGCACCACTCTGTAAGGGATGGGTGCATGTGCTGTTCATACGAGGGCAGCCCAACATGCACCGCAGGGTCCTGTGCTGCTGCGTGGCAGCCAGTGCCTTGTGCCCGGCTGTGGCTGAAGCCGGGGTGTGGTGCGATCGTCACATGGGCGTGTGTTGCAGCCGTTGCTGCCATCCTGCTCACAGCTTGCTGCTTAGCCTCTATTGTGTTGGTGCATATCCTTACACTACGGTGGGGTGAGCGACAAGCTGTTAGTTGCTTCACCTCCTGAGACTTGACTGTAGTGCCTGCCTTGCAGGTGATGAGGTACAACCTTGTCGGGCTCTTATTTGGTAAGTCTAGCCTGCGTTGGCTCTGTTAGTGTGGTAGTTCAGACTAGGTAACATTAGACCCTGGCCTCGTGAGACAGTATTTGTGGGGGCAGCAGGCTTGCAATACTCTGGATCCCGAGGCAGCAACAGCGCAGCAGCAGATGTGGCAGCTGCCAGGGCCAGGCAGTCGTTCAGGCCTAGTGAGGCGCCACCAACCTGTCGCCTCCCATCGTCCTGTCCCCGTGCTTGCACCAGATTTCCACCACACGCCATCACGGCTGCTGTCCTTGCGCTCCTTATTGCGTACCCCTGCCGGTGCTCCATGAATGCTCCTTATCGCGTACCCCTGAGTGCCCCGTGGCTGCAGCGTGTGACGAGTGGGAGGGCCAGCCCCACGGGCGGGAAGGGCAGCAGGTTCGGTGGGTGGACTCGGCGGGCCTAGCCGCCTTCCCCATGCCGCCGACCACCCAGCCCCTGGTCGAGCAAATCACCCGGCTGCTGGCACAGTTGGAAGGGAGGTCGCATCCCTCACAGCCACCACCGCCGCCTCCCCAGCCGCAGCCGCCGCAGTCGGGGGACCAGCAGCAGCCTGGCGCGACAGGGGAGGAAGGGCTGCAGGCTGCAGCACCGGAGCCACAGCAGCAGCCCAGGCGATTGGACAGCAACAGCAGCAGTGCGGGGGAGGGCTTGCGACTAACCGCGGAAGCAGCGCCCACTGCGCAGCGGCGGCAGCAGACGATGCGGCCGCGGGACCAGCAAAGCCAGCAGGAATATCTGCCGGAAGACCCTCAGCGCCAGGAGCTGCAGCTGGAGCGAGGGTGGCAGCAGTGGCAGGAGCGGGGAGTGCGAGCCAGCAGCAGCGGGAGCAGCAGCGCAGCCGGCGAGGTTACGCGTGTTTTGGCGGGGCAGGAGGTGCCCGGTGTAGCGGGGTCTGCGAGCAGCTAGAGCCACAGCGGTGTTGGCGGCGGCAATTGCAGGAGGGACACGGGGCTGAAGAGTTGCCCCGCAGCAAGAACATGAGGCGGCCAAGGGAGGGTGATAGCTGCCGCCACATCAGGGCTGAAGCAAGTCAGGTTGACTGGGGCAAGCTAGCACCCGTGCCATGTCGTCAGCAGCCCTGGAATTGGTGCTGGGAATTAGGAATAG
Source organism: Parachlorella kessleri (assembly GCA_001598975.1). Taxonomy (NCBI): domain Eukaryota; kingdom Viridiplantae; phylum Chlorophyta; class Trebouxiophyceae; order Chlorellales; family Chlorellaceae; genus Parachlorella; species Parachlorella kessleri. The sequence continues at coordinate 51,950 of BBXU01000573.1, read as the reverse complement.
CAAGGTAGTGGGTGCTTACATAAGACACCATAGGGTCCAGAAGAGCGCTTAGAGACAAGCTCGCAGGTATTAGGAGCTTGTGCTGCTCGTCCCAGTTCTGGACTTGCTGAAGGTGGACTGGCTGCTGCTTGAATTGCTTTTTCCAAGGCTAGCAAGTTGTGCACAGACATTTGGTGTAATAAGAACACCTCTAGAGACACATTAGAATAGATGTGGCCATATTGCCCAAAGGGAGTTGATTGGTGTCCTCAGTAACTATCTGAGAAAAGCATGGGTGCCACCATAGCAGGCCTGCCACCTTCACACAGGCTGGGTTGACAACCTGGCTGCCCAAGCGTGTACTTGTATCAGAAACTTGGTTTACATGTCAGCAGTTAGGCAGAGTGTCACACCCTCCAGCATGGTGCCTGACACTAGTAATCGACATCAAAGGTTGACAGAGAAAAGGCAGGGGCAACTGTGGCCATGAACGCAACAACAGATGGAGGCTAAGCACCAGTCCCGGCAAATTCCACTCGCCGGGGCGGCGCAAGAAGAGAGAGCTTGCAACCTTGGTGAAACCGAGGGCCTTGCAACATCGAATGGTTCAGGCACATCAGGGTGCCGCCGCATCACCACCAGCATACTCAAAGCTGCCGCTCCCAGGCACAGTGCCTGGAAGAGCCGGGCATCAAAGATCCACCATATTGCACTAACGTTGGTCTGCAGGTTGAAGACCTGCCACTCTCGAGCTACTCATTATCTGCACCCCCACGTCAGCGGCCAGGCTGCCCAAAAAACACTGTCAACGCCAGACACTCACAACAAGCTCTTACAGCACCTGTGGGACGCAAAAAGAGAACGCAGCCCACTATGCATCGGAAAAGCAGGGATCTGGGTAACACACACAGCATACCGATAGCAGCGCAAGGCGTCACACCAAGGAGGTGACACCACGCTGGAAACAGGTAGCCTCAGACGTATGCGAGGAGGTGGTAGTGACATGACGGGTAGTCAATCTTGCAGCCCAACCACACAATCCAAGAGGGTAGAAGATGGAGTGATAATGTACAGTGCTGCATGGCAAGTGCTAAAGTGAACACACAAATACACACAAATGCAAGGGGGGAGCCCCGCCCGCCTCCTTCCGCCCCCTTTCAAGAGCTTGGCATAGCACACAAGAGCAGCTACCGCCGCGGATGCGGCACTCTCCATACCATCACAAGTAACCCAAAGTAAGTAGCCAAAAGAGAGTTGAGGCACCGTGTCGTTAGCGCGGGCGTGTGGCAGGAAGCCATCACAGTACCCAGCTTGGTACCAGGGAAAAGAGCAGTGCCGCCTAGCAAAGGCTATCACTGGCTTGACGGCAGCCATAGCACGCTTGTTTTACGGGGTTTCCATCCAAGGCACTTATCCGGCAGGATAGCAAGGAGACGACGGGGCCCATAACACATGCACCCGTCGTTTGGAGAGCACTGCCCTAGTGTTGAAAAATCACCAAGCATCGTTCGTTCAGCTGCGCTTGGCACCCCCCTCCTCCCTTTTGGCTATACCCATACCCAAGGTAGCTGGCTCCAGCCTGTAAAAGCCACCCCTGCTCCCAAACGCACGGTTAAGCACTCTCTTTTCATTTACCCAGTAGCCCACAAACAGATGGCACAGCCGGCCACTGCTAGAACCCCAGGTATCAGACTGTACGCACGCGGTATGGACAGCTATGGAGGCACGCAACATGGGGCCCCGGAGCGCGCCCGCACCCTCACTCCGGGCAACACCCAGCATAAACCACAAAAACACGTACGTGACAACAGGTAAACAAAGACCAGGCGTATGGTATCCGAGCCGGCAGAACGCCTACACCACAGGTAGGGTGCAGCAGCCCTGCTCGTGCGCTGCGTGAAAAAGGGGCCGCCATGCCCCTCAGGGGCTGGACACCCTTGCATGTTCCTGGAAATTTACTCCTTCGTAAGCAGTGGGGAAAAAAACTGCCACCACAAAAGACTTCCCTACCTCAGCATCGACCCTGGCCAGCACTGTGGGCTGCCATGAACAGCCACCGCTGCGTCGACAGAGTCAGTAGCTTGTGCCTGCCCCACCTTCACTCTTCAAACCAATGGCTCCAGTCGTGGGGCAGAGCAGGGCACTCGTGGCCAACTCAAAGCATCAGCGGGAAGAAGTTGGCTGCCGGCAGGCTCAAGCCGCCCTTCTCGTCACAGAACTCATCATCGCTCATGGACAGGTCGCCTGCAACCGCGAGATGAACCCCAAGTGCTCAGCGCTCGCAAGCTGGCGACCAGGCTGCAACGCACTAACGGTGCTGCAGAACCATGCTTACAGCCAGCAAGACAGCACCGGGCAAGCATAAAGCAGCATGACCCCCTTGTGGGGAGCCCAGTACATGGCACACCCGCTGCACTTTCCCCAGTAGCTGCACTGGCAAGCACCCGCCAACCTATTAACAGCGAGCAACCCACTGCCGCGACAACCTTTAAACCCAGGCTGTTGCCATAATCCAAACACCAAAATCCAAACACCAAAACGAAATTATGCAAGCCTTCACCCAAGCCTGCCCCGTTCGCAAGGGGCTCACCAGAGTGGTCGTGGTCGTGCGGGTCCATGAGGGTGTTGTTCTGCGAGGGGGTGTCGGGCTTTGAGGAGGAGGTGCTGCCGGCCCTGCCGCCAGACATCTTCATGAGCTCCATGCGCAGCCGCTCATTCTCCATCTTCAGGGCCTTGTTCTCCACCTGCAGGTGGCGAGAGGCAACGACCGTTAGCAGCCGCGCGCGACAAGACCAGGGTGTTGGGCTGTGGGAGGGCCAATCGCGAGCCCTTATTGGCCCTGCAACAACAAAACCACCCTGGCACAACCTCCTTTAGCGGTGCAGCCTCGCTTGCTCTGACGCGCTGCCGGCATGCGCTCGACACCGCGCGCGCCCTCGCCGCAACTAGCACCATCCCACGCCACGCACCTCCAGCGACTTCATGTATGTGTTCTTGCGGGCGCGCGAGCGCTGTGCGGACTCCCTGCGCCTCTTCTTGATGCGCTCCTGCTGCTCCTCAACCTCCGCCTGGGTCTGCAGCAGAAAGGCAAAGGGCACCCCATTATAGCACCTGGGCTCAATCCGCGCAATTTGCGCCACGCAATTTGCACCACCCAAGCACCTGGGCACCAATTTAAGCCGCCAGCACATGCAACACATCTTGTTTGGCAGGAGACCACACAATAGACTGCCAGCACCAGCCGACCCCCTTAACAGTTGTCAGCTTGGGACCCCTGTGGCAGGACAGCCTCTAAAACACACTCCCCGGCTGTCACAAGTATTAAACCGCAGTGACAAGCCCAGACTCCTGCCATATCTCGCGCGTGGCACCCCGCTATAAGCAATACCCAAAACAAGGCCCCTAATGTCCCACCTTGCCACGTTTGTTGACAGCCTGCCCCTGCCTCATTTGTGCCTGCGCTGCGAGCATGGCCTGCATCTGTGCCGCCTGGTACTGCTGCAGGTGCGCCAGCTCCTGCGGCGGCATGCCAGCCCCCGCCGCCTGCTGCTGCTGATACTGCTGCGCAGCCAGCTGCTGCTGCATCATGGCCTGAAGCTGCAGCTGCTGCACCGTCTGAGCCATGGGCGCCGCCTGCACCACCGCAGGGGCAGCCACTGCCGCAACCCCAGTCACTGCTGTGGCCGCCACAGCTGGGGACACTGCTGGGGCAGCATAGCCTGCTACCACTGCTGCGGGTGCGGCAGCGGGGGGCTGCTGCTGCTGCTGGGACTGAGTAGTTGAGGGGGACGCGTCCTCGGAGAAGAGTGCCAGCAAATCCAGCTCTGCAACGGAAACAGCACCAAACGCCTCCTTATTCCTGATCGTGGCGCTGGTGGAAGCAAGCGACAGCCCGTGCGTGCCGACGGACCCAAAGGGGCGCCGGCTAGAGGGTTACCTCCAGCGTCCAACCCTGCGTCCTCCTCGTCCTCAAACAGGTTCTCAAAGTCGATTTCGTCCTCGTCGAGGCGCACGTTCAGCCCAGAAGGCTGCGCCTGCAGCGCCTGGAGCTGATCATAGAGCAGGGAGCTGGGCTCCTCCTGCTTGACTTGTTCGGGCCTATTCCTGCGCGCACCAGCAGCGCAACACTTCAAGCCAGCGAATCGGGCGGCCGCGAGCCGGCGAACAGCAGCGTGAGGGCAGGGTCCATGCGTGGGAGGGCTCACCTAGGCGCCTGGCGAACTGCGACCCTGCACATAGTGAGCTGTTGACTCTCTCGTCAGAGCGAGTGAATGTGGAACTCCACAAACTGTGCCAGGAGGGCGAGCCGGGCTAGATTCGCTGGCCCCCCAAAGATGTGTAGTACACCGGGGCTTTAGGGTTTTACCAAGGGGCCCTTTCCTGGGCAAAGCTGGAAGACCATGGGAAGAGAGGAAAGGTTAGGATTCATCGTACTGACTGCAGAAGCTGAAATGTGTAATAGGAGGGCTTTACAATGTGTCTGTTGAAACCGCGGCATGACGAGTCTCAGTAGTTGTGGAGGCAGGGCAGCTGGATAAGTTTGAGCACTGTTGCTGCAACGATTAAACGGCTCAAGTACAAAAGGACACCAAAGATAGTATATCCAGGCTGAATGGTGATGGTCGCCCAGCGTTGCTAGCCCCTCTCCCAGACTCTAGTGCATGTTCTTCTCCAGTGGGTTCGTTGCTGTGCTGTGACAGTCACCTGCAACAGTGCACGATCAAAGTGAGGAGCACGTAGTGGGCAAGCAGGGGTTATCCGTGCAACCTTGCAGTTAACCTCGACAGTAGGCGTGGCAGCCCCTGGGCCTGGCGAAGCAAGAGCAGGCACCTGGTGTAGCCCTTACGAGTTGCCATGGCTGCTTGCCCACTACCCCACTAAAGCAGGCAGTTGTTCTCGTGGCTGCCAAAGTTAACCGGCAGTGCCTGCAGGCTGGTTGCAGACCAAAGCTGTGCTACCACTGCAACAAGTCTGACATCTCCAACCACGCCACTAAGCCCTGTTGACCACGCGGCAGTACATCTAGTTCAATTGGGTCTATGTGGGCCCTGCAGTAAGCGCATTGATGCTGCCAGAAGATCCTATAATAAGCCCAGCGTCATCTGCCACTCGCACCAGAGGTGCATCCACCTGCCACTTGACGCCGCCCCAAACCTTGCAGGCGCGCAGCTCTGACAGAGCCAGCCCGTCTTGCAGGTAACAGGGATGGGAAGCGGTCCCTGCAATTGCAGCCCACAAGCTGACCTCCTGCTGCCTGCCCACAACGCGAGGCTCCTGCCTGCTGGCTTTTGCCCCGCGAGGAGGCTGGCTGCCCTGGCGCATTGTCGGGTGATGCAACACTGGCTGTTAGCGCTAGCTGGGCCGCAGCACGCTGCCGTGCGTAAGGGCCAGCATTATGTTCACAAAGAAATGCTGGGCTGGGCCTCACATACGAGTGCTTACGCTGGGCCTCTTGGATCTGCTTCCCAAGGGAGTAACCGTTGGCCGGTTTGGCGTGTTGGCCACGCCTGCTGGCTTGGGGTGCCATGCCGCTGACCTGGCCAGCTGGGCCTGCAGACTTCAGCATTAAGGCGGGCCGTTTGCTGCGAAGCACCTGCCAAAGGCCAAGGTTGGGTAGGGTGGGCACTGCACGCACCTTGCCTGCCCACACTTGCTGGGTCCTAGCGCCGAGCTGCAGCGCAGGGCAGAAGTTCAACTAAGCCTAATGTACTCTCCCTGTGCACTTCAGTGCAGTGCAATTGCTGTAGACAACCACCCAAACTGCCCAGAACAACCAGGACAGAAAGGCCCATTTTTGCAAACATGCCCTTCACAACAGCTAGTCATAATACTCACCTGCTGGTCAAGTGGAGGGCATCTACCTGTCAAGATAGACTGGTGCACAAGACCAAACACGCCACCTCTGGCCGCAGCCCACACACTGCCATCTCACGTAGGCTTCCCTTCTGGGGCCCTCATGGCCTGCCCACAGCCAGCCAGATGGAGTATGCGCTGCCTATTGCTGCTTAGTGCCAGTCTGCTTTCTGCCAAGGACCCTGAACCAGCTTCCTCTTGTGACGTACTGCAGCTGACATTTGCCTGCACACCAGCAGCAGGCTGGCCAAAACTTGGCCGAGCTGCTGGGAGGTACGGCATAAGCAGCGTGCCCTGAGGATCCAAGTGTGATATGATCCCTGGCAGCTTCCTCTGGTGGAGCACTGCAGCCACTGAGTCATAATGTGCATGCTTGGCGCAGCGCTCTGCCTTGATGTATCGCTCACCTGCCCGTAACTGCCTGCCCACCGCCAGCTCCCTCCTGTCTTCCACTTGCTGCCTATAGCCAACTGCCTACGCCCTAGGCTGCCTGCTGCAGGCCTGTCTTCACTCCTCAGCACGACTACCAGCGCCGTTGTTGTGATTACTGACAAGGCTGCAGGGGTGGGGAGCTGTTACTGCAGCTTTGGCTGTACTTGCGGTCCCTCGTGCCTGTTGCGCACTCTGCAATACTCCTGGCTGGAGCAGGCGGGTGTTGTCTTGTCCTGTGTATGGACAGGAGAATGACCTGCAAGCATTCCGAGGCCAGTAGGGCAAAGTCGTGCAAAGGCAGAAAGGAGAACCCCACGCTGCAAGGTAATCAGCCAGCGCAGCATAAGCAGCAAGAAAAGGCTTGCGCCTGCAACTTTTTATGTTGGCACACCAACTAAAGAGAGGAGCTTCATCAGCAACGCTGTGTTGAGGTTGTGCTGTCTACATGTCCCAGGCTGAGGCATGACATTACCCAGGCCCCCCTTGCCCAAACCAATCCATCACCAATCAGTGCTGCTCCTTGTTGCCCTGCTTGCTGGCGCGTGGCATGCCACTTCCAGCAGCCCTGCCAACTGCCCGCTCTTCATCCGGCTGGGTCTCCTGGATTTCAATTCTGGCTGGCTGTGTAGGACCTGGCTGCCTGACCGGGGCAAAGGCCTGCTGGCCGCCCACCCACACAGGCTGCAAGCAGCAGAGCTTTACCAGTGCCTCGCCTGTGGCGCCACTGTCCGTGCTGCTTGCTGCGCCTACTGCTGCCCAGTTGAACGTAAGCCGTACCCGAACAGGTGCCACTGGGCCTGGAGTACAGGTGAGCCATTGCCTGCTCCTGCCCCTGCAGAGGTTAAGCTCCCTTGGTAGCCTTTGGGTGGGTGGTGGGCGGAGTTGCTGCCTCGCACAGCACACTGCTGGGTGGCTGAGCCGCCAAGTGACCAGCAACCAGAGTCCCCCTTCGCTAGCACTATTTCATATGCGTAAGCTGTACGCCCAAAGGCCCTTTCGAAAGCTGCAAGGTGCAACAAGTTGGGCACGTCATCGGGGCAACTCGGGGCAGAGCTGGGTTGTCGTTGAGTGGCGTGATCCGCTACGATACGGGTTAAGCAGGGGTTTCAGCTACCAAGGGAAATTATGAGAATGGCGAGTGCACCACTGTGTGGCGTGTGGTGAGCTCAGGGTGAGCTGCGGGCAAGGCACGTCATCGCCCGTCCGCGCGCGGCGACACTTTTTCCGGCCGGCCTGGCACGGCTGTTTGGCTGTAGGAAGCCGTTCAAGGGGTGTTGGACATCTGTTTGACGCCTCTGCGAGCATTCTGAGCGCTGCATGCCCTCAACCACAGCACTCTTTTGAACTGAAGTACAGGCCCGGTACGCCTGGAGAAAGACGGAATCGAGATGCGTAGCCCTGTTCCAACCGATCCCACCCTAGCCCAAGCACGATCTGGTTGCTGTTCTTAGTCAAGCAGTGCCTATCTACCCTCACACCGCAGCCTCACAAGCAGCCATGGCCGGCAAGGAGGTTATCCGTGCGGCCCAGATGTTTACAAAGACGGGCCAGGCCAGCAAGGTCCGTGGGAGGAGCAGAACAACTTAAGGGTTGTGCTGCTGCACTGACGGGCCTGGGCCTGGGCTTGGGTCGACTTGGTCTGATTTGTGGGGGGGCTCTGGCTGTGGATATGGCCTAGCCACGTCATGCCACAGGCTCTCCGTTCCTAAGGGGCGAGCTGATCAGAGGCTCCATGGGGCTAGCTGATTGGCCTGCGAGGGTGTGTTGGTGCCTGCAGGTCAGCGTGGTGAAGGAGATTGTTATTGGCACGGTCCTGGGCACTGCGCTGGGCATGTGGTGGCAGGTGCGCACAACTAGGGGGGGCTAAAACCGAGTGGGCCTGTAGGAAGGAAAGGCGTGCCTGGGAGCGGAGGTAGCGTCTCAGCCAGCAGGAAGCGGTTAGGACCAGGCCTGTATTGGCAAAACCTTTGTCCATCCATGATGGATATGGGGGTATCTTGCATAATGTTAGGCCGGCGGTGTGTGCCCTGTTGAAGTAGGGTTGAGGTGTGGTGAGGCTCGCTGGTCTGCCCTTGAGGAAGATGAAGGAATGCATGTGGCTGGTGCTGGGTAGCCTGAGTCATATATGGCATAACTTGCAGATACCCCACTACATCGCTTGATGCCTTCGTTGTCTTTACCAGCGAAATGAATTACCAGACCTATACGGAGTTAAAGAGAGGCGTGTGCCAAGGGGGCTACTAAAAACGCGCTACAGGGCCTAGTGTACCGAACGACTTCTGTGCGCACTGATGGCCTGCTGACCCACGGGTTGTTTCTATGCTGCAGACGTGGCATTGGTCAGAGAACAAGAAGTGGGAAGATCATTACAAGGTCAGCCAGTTTGTATATTGCAGCGCCATTATTGGTTTCGGTGCTGGGTGTGAGGCCCACAACCACCCGCCACATTCTGCAGGATGTGCAGCAGTGTCAGTTCTCCTTCCGTCTTCAGCCTCCGCAATTCTCTTTCGTTGTCAGCCCCAGTCTGATGGCTTGTTCCACGGGTAAGCTGCGTAATGACATATCCGGTCCCTTATCACTCAACTGTGGGCTGTGCTCTCGCCTGCAGGCGCTTGCGGCCCAGAAGTGAGGGACTTGTTGGCTGCTGGTTAGAGCGCCTGTCTCTGCAAGGTGCGCTGCATTTGTTCCATGGAGGGGGAAGCACTGTACCTTCTTTTGTCTATAGCAAAGCCTAGCCTCACCCACAGTGGATACACCTGTGGAGCTTCTACTTGCATCGAGAGCAATCTCGCTGCATCTCAATCTTGCAACCAACGAGTTGCAGGGTGGAAGATGGGGTCGGGGGAGAGAATGGACAGTGGCTTTACTGCGGCAGAGCTAAATGAGCTCCCTGCCTCCTACTGCTGGCTGATGTCAAGGTGGGAGCTGCTGTTGTTGTTCTAGCCTCTAGGTAGACACCACCACCATTGCTTCTGGCCTGCAGGTCTGCTTACGGTGGAGCGGCATGGAATGTTCAGGGTCAGCTTGGGAGTCTGGGCTAGAAAGAGGTGGATAGAGGCCGCAGCTGCAGAGGGGCGCCCCAACCGCCAGCTAGAGCGTACATATGGTACCTTACTTTGTGTTACTTGAGCCAGGGCGCACCCTGTCGCTGAGCGGCTTGGCCGTGTGGTCCTGGCTCACGATATTGCTTGCTTTGGCTGGTAAGATTTGATGCTGTCATGAGCATTCTCTTAGGTGTAGAAGTGTAAAGCGCACCACTGCGCCACTGTACTGTTTCCATCGTGTAATGGCAGTGCTCAGGACCAGGTGGTGAACGAGACATGAACTTCCTTACAGCACACTACGAGGCAAATCCGACAGGAAGGCGCGGTCACTCAGTCGCCCATCCAAGCTGACAGGGGCCATGCCGCGAGGTGCAACACTTCTAGCAAGAGCGCAGAAGGCAGCCCCGCAAACAGCAGGCAGGCGTCTTCGCAACCGTCAGCGGCCCTTCTGCCCCTGGTGACCATCAGAAGCACCGTTGCCACAGCGCTTTTGAGCTGCGCCGGATACCGGTGGTGTATCTCTGGCTGCCACCCCCCCGGCTGGAACACCAGTATGAGGTGCCTGCAGTCGAAAGCACCTTACTGCAGCGTTTAGAGGGGGAGGCATGCCGCCAGTTCTCACCATGCCTATTCAAGATGGAAATGCAAGTGACAGGAAGGGTTCAGACAGCAGTGTGGCGGTGCCAGCTGCGTCAATAAGCAGGCATTAGAAAGGGGGAACAAGCTGCAAGCAAAGTGGCAGTAAACAACCACAGAGGCAGCATGCCTATTTGTATTGCAGACAAGTGAAGCAGCCTTCGAGCATGTAGGCTCACCCTGCGCACTATCACCCAAAATGGAGCCCCCCTCCACTCCCTGCCGCCCGCCTTACTTGTTGATTTCCGAAATATGCAGATCCGGTTTACAGCGCTTCAGGGAATGAAAGTTCTCTCGGTGACATGGCCGCCCTGGGTCGTTGATGGCACTGCTGTGTAGTGCCGGCTTCAGCCCAGCCGCCGCCATGGCTTCCGCCATGAGCAGGAGGGGACGGAAGGGCGGCGGCCGCAAATAGCCAGAGAGGTGGCACTGCCAAGGCAAATGAGACGCAGAGTCAGCCAGTCGAAGTGTTGCTGCGCCACAGATGCTGCACCTAGCGCTCCGATCGCGACAAGCTGGCATGCGTTTTGCAGGTTGTAGATGTTCCTGCTGCTAGCATGATGCCGCGCAGGCCTTGCTGCCACCAGCATCATTGCAAAAGCTCACCTCAACATTGTGGTGTAGCAAGCAGAGCACGGGGCAGTTGTAGTACGGAAATCCATCAGCAGTGTGCGTGATGGCCGGGCTGCCCACAAAGTTTCGTCGGCCATGCTTGAGGAGTACCAGCAGGGCCCCCAAATCCCTCCTTTCCAGGATGGAGTACATGAACTGCCCATCCACCGCCGCCCCCGCCTTGAGCAGCTGCTCGAAGGTGGCTAGGCGCCCCTCCTGCAGTGCCACTGCTGCAAAGCACGTGTTCTCCCCATCCCTGCCGCTTGGGTCCACCCCCAGCAAGTCAATAAGGTTTTGCAGAGGTTGTGGTGCTCCAGAACAGATTGCGGCTGTCACCAAGGACCTTATATCGGCTGCGCTAAAGGCCACATGCTGGCTGACTGCATGATCCAGCAACTCAGAGAAGGCGATTGGCTTGCTGCAATCAATTGCTGCATGGAGCAGTGTCAGCGTCTGGCCAGGGGTCAGCGCCACCTCGGAGGCAGCAAGTGCATGCACCAAGGGCTGAATGGCGGGAGGGTCAAGCTTGCAGTAGGACAGGAGGGTACCTCCAGCAAGACTGGCCACATCAGCGCCAGCGAGGACCAGCGCCTGAACTGTCCTCCTGTGCCCAAGGAGCACTGCCAGCTGCAACGGGGTGGACCCCTCTATCAGCCAGTAGACTTTGTGCCGAGGGAGCCGCCCCTTGCCAGTGGCGAGCCACCTTCTCAGCCCAGGGTCTACCCAAGAGAGAGTGAGACTGGCATTAAGGCTGGCCCCAGCCGCGACCAGGGGCTCCACTGAGGCTGCATCGTTCACCAGCGCGCAGACGTGGAGGACAGAGATGCTGCCAGGGCCCAAGGCGGCTGCAAGCGGACCTCCACAGAGCTTGCTGATAGCCCCCCGCTGCTGCAGCAACAAAGCTGCAAAGAGCGGGTATTGTTGCTGAAACTCATATGCTGCCCGGACAGCTTTCCAGTGGGCCCGCAGGGGGCGGTACGCGGCAGCGAGGCCCGGCAGTAGCAACACAAAACAAGTGATGACGAAGTATTTCAGCGTTTCCAGTTCTGCAGGCGCGACAAGCAACAAAGAGTTAGGCTACCCAGCAGGCTGTCCCACGCTCTACTGCAGTTAAACAGCGCCCATTTGGCATGTCTCCGAGCTGCAGTATGGGGGGTTGACCTTACGTCCGGTGAGAACCCATGACCTGCCTTCCAGCAGATCCATCAGCATCCTGAGCAGCATCCTGTGCAACGTGCTCCCAGACCGTAGCAGGCCTAATTCAATTGAACACAGTGCACCTCCAACAGCTCGAGTGCTGCGGAAGCCTGAAGGCGCCGGGTCGAATGCCCGCGCCCTGCGAACTGGGTTAGTCATTTTAGGGGACATCCTCAAGCCCTGCTTATATCCGACTTCACACAATACCTAATCTATTGGAAGCGCATGCTCTTATGCCCTAACTTGGAAAGCGATGGTATGCAGATGATGCCGTGTGCGTCTTCATGATGTCAGTAAACTCCTGCACACCAGGTGACAGGATGTATCTAGGGTAGGTTATATTTAGCAAGGGTGGCAGGTAGTGCGAACAGGGAGTGAGAGTTGAGCTGGACTGACAGGGCTCTCACTGATGCAGAATGTGCCCGAGTCTTGCCTGAGTTTAGTTGCGTCGGCTACTCTCCCTGATCCTATGGACCACAGCTTTTGACAACCACCCGTGGCCGACCCGTGGAAGAGCAAAACAGCAGGTCCTGGCCAGCGACCAGCCCAGCACGAAGGCAGCCGGTCGCCTGTGATAAAAGAAGCTGTCAGGGGTTTGGATTGATTGGTTTGGCTGTGAAGATATCGGGTTGGATACAAGGTATGCTCTGGCTTGCCCTATACCAAGGGAGGAGGTCAGCAGCTGGCTGGTTGCCAGAAAGGAAACCCAAGGGAAGACGTCAGCCATCACCCCTAGCGACAAGCTGCACTGGGAATCCTGAGGCACAAAGTTGGTCAGCTAGATGGGCATGACCATTAGTACCACCAGCACCTTTGTACTGGATGCTAAGGGAATCGCAGAGGTGCACAGCTGCGGCTGCCCTTCCTAGGACCGTGTTGCACTGCACACTAGGCTCACTCTGAGCCGCATAGCTGACCGGCCCCACCTCTTTCTTGTCGCCAAGAGGTGATCGATGGCATACAGACATACGCCACCGGCCTTGTGATTCATGCACTGTGCCTGCACGAGTTGGACCTTACAATCGAAGTCTCCAGCCTCCAATGGTAGCTGAGCAGTATTTCAAGGCAACCAGCCACGGTCCCATGCCCTGTGTGGGGTTCAAACCAATAAGTCTAGCAAAGGTATGTGCACAGGTACAGTCCGCGTGTGAACCCCATGGCAGCTGACCCCAGGGTCTAGCCCGCCAGCTGGCTGGCCCGCAAGCCTGGAGTCCCTCATGGGCCACTCTAAGTCCCGACCATGCGCAGGAACCCTAGCAGCTTCCACACCAGCATCTTCGGCAACTAAAAGCCGTGCATGAGTCCCCTGCTGCTGAGCATGCTGCGGCTCCTGCCCAGCCACTGCTGGTGCGAGAGCGGCGCCCGAAGCCTCGCTTGCCGTGGCTGCTGCTGCTGGCTGGTGGGCCGGCTTGCCAACTGCTACAGCCTCGGGATTAAGGGCGGCTTCCTCAGCGGCCGGCTGTGCAGAGCAGCTGCGCGGTGGTGAGTCCAGCAGGCTGAGGCGGCCGTTGGGATCGCTGACTGAGGGCAAGTTCCCCAAGGCGCAGGGTGCCCAGTTGGATGCCCTGCGCCAGCGCTTGACAGGCCTGCAGGGGCTTGACCTCAAGAGCAGGATGGTCTCCGTTGTCGACAACCAAGCTGGCAAAAGTAGAAGTGCGCACCGAAAAAATCATGCGTTTGCAGTAATGCCAACGGCGCTCCTGAGGCTGCCGCCCGTAGTTGTGACACACATCAACATAGTGTCAGCCTGGCTATTCCAAACCCAGCTGCCGAGCGCTAGTAGATCCGGAGTCATGGCATTCTTTTCCAGGCTGGAATACAGAAACAGAGTGGAAGCAACTCGTGGGACGGTGCCCACCCTGCCCACCTTTGCCGCGCAGCAGGCTCAGCGGTCCGCTTCTGGAAGAGCTCGACTGTTCGCTGCCTGGCCTCCTCCAGCTGCCGTTCTAGCGCCAGCGCTGCCCCGTCGCCCCAGCTTAGGCCCACTTCTACACCACCCACTGCTGCTGAACCACCCTGGTTCTGGGGCTGAGGCGTAATCTGTCGCTGGTTCGGTTGGTGGGTTGGCAAACCTGCGCCAGGGCGCCTCAGAGCCCCAGGCCTGTTGCGCTGCTGGCCCGGAGGCACCTGCGCCATTGACACCAGAGCTGTGCACCTTGCCAGCTCTGCTGAGCTGGCGCCAGCGCTTCGCCAGCCGTCCAGCAGCAGTCGAAGCGTGCTCTGCAGGGGCTCCAGCACCTCGCCAGCACTACAGACACCCGCAACATCCTGCCCGCCTGCTGCCGCAGGGGCCCCTGAGGCCGCCATGCTGTCCTTGCGGCTGTCAATGCTAGTACAGCTGCCTGCGGTAGCCCAGTCCAGCCAAGCTTGATGGGAGCAGGCGAGCAGGGCAGGGAGGCAAAGAGCTACCAAATCCCTTAATAAGTCTGCTGAAGGCACCCACTCTGGCACCAGCCCTTGCGGTGCCTTTGTGCCTGCCTGCTGCTTCTGCTGCTGCTCGGTGACTTCCCCGTTGCTGCTGTCGCGAGCCAGCGGAAGAAGCCGAGTAACCCAGGATGCCCAAGCCGCTGCCGTGCCGCGCGCGGCGGCAGTGTCCGCTTCGGTGCCTGCCAGCTGCGGCTGCGCTGCAGCTGCAGCAGCTGCTGTGCCTGGCACACACGCTGTGAGAAGCTCCACAGCCCCTTGCAATAGCATGCCGGGCAGCTGGGGCCAGTCCCTAAGAAAGTGTGGCATTGCGGTGGTCAGGGCCCTCTCTAGTGCGGCAGGATCTGAGCCAGCGGCAGCCAGGGTGGTGGCAGAGACTCCTACAGCAGCTGGCCAATGGCACGCAACAGCCGATTCTTGTGTAGCACGGGCCTTGCCCTAAGGCATGCTCCATGTAGGATTTGACCCCTGTTGATCTCAGCACTCGCCCAGTACACATACAAGATGACTGCACCTTGTACACTCCTTCCACGGACCATTCCAAGGAATGTGTGCGAGTGGCAGTCTCGGACCAAGTGCATCAGCCCACCAACACGCATCTTCAGCACCGCTCCACCTCACCTGCAATCAGCAGCGGCTTGACCAGCAGACCGGCCGCCGACCGGGGCACCCCCAGCTTGAGCTCTGCCAACAGGGCCTTGCGCCGCCGCTGGCCCTCCGCTGCTCGGTAAACTCCTGCCCCTTCCCCTGCTGCATCTGCAACGCCCGGGCTGGCCAAGTCGGCTGTAACCTCTGCTGCCAGTCCTGCTTCGGATGCCTTCAAGCCAAATCCAGGAGGCTGGGCACGGCTGCTCTTGGCCAATGGAGCAGGACTCTTCCCACCCACCGCACTTCCCCCCTTCCCCCGTGCTAACGCTGCTGCCACCTCTGCTGCCTCTGCAGCTGCTGCCGAGGCGGCTGCCGCCCTGCGAGCAGTTTCCTCGTCCTCTTCCTCCTCCTCCCCTTGTGCAAGCTGTTCCCCTTGCGAGGCTGCCGCTACCTTGGCAGCCGCGGCCGCGTGCAAGGAAACAAACTCCTACGAGGGTTTTAAAGCAGGCTATGGTCGCTTCATACTAATTTTCGCGTGACTGCTGCAGACATTCCATTCCCCCAACAACTACCACTGCTCCAAGCCCGACACTAATGACTGCAATTTGATACAGCAGACCATTCAGCGTGCGGCTCCTCCTTGAAAAAGACATTAGTTCTCGCCCCCGGCTCGGCTCATGCCCCCAGCCAGCCCACCTGTACTAGCTCTGCTACTCTGTCCAGGCACCCAGCCAGGTGGTCCCCCTGCCGCTGCCAGTAGTTGGTCTGCAGCCAGGCGAGGGCCTGATCTGCCGCCAGCCGCAAGGAGGCCGCGGAGGGCAGCTCGTTGTGGGTGGAGCCGTGGCGGAGGTCCACCAGGATGCGGGGCAGGCCTGCGTAGGGGAGGGTGAAAGGCAGGCGGAATATAAGGCAGGAAGGAGACATGCGTAGGTCAGGTTTGCAAGCTTCCCATGCTTTGGTTTGGCGACATACGCGCACAGCTTAAGATAGCCGGTACCTCGACAGGCCTGAGGTAGTCCCGTAACAACCTGGCATGGCGACAGGGAGACGCAGAGGTGCCCCAGCGTCACATTCAGGATTTGGCAGAAGGGGCGCCAGTTGACGGGCCCAGATGGTTACATTTGATTCCTAAACAAACAGCTTACCAGCAGCTGCTGCCAGGCTGGCCACTGACTGTGCCAGGCGCCCCTTCTGGGCTGAGTCGGCGATACCGTTGACCATGCGCACCAGAGCCATGGCGTACTGCAACCGCAGCTGGCTGTCTGACAGGGCGATCGCTGGGGTCGGGGCAGCCTGGGGGCCCCAGGAGGTCTGTGCAGCAGAAGGGTCCCTGTAAAGGGGCTGGACACTATCAGAAAAGGGTTCACCGCACACCGGGTGCCATTTATAAAGCAAGGCTGGGACGCGTCAGTGTGCAGGTGAGTGCTTCACACCTGAGCCGCGTCTCCATCAGGCACCCCGAAATGTCCACACCCAGGGGCAGGCGACCCCTGACTCGCCAAGCTGCCACCTGCGACGACAGTTGCCGGCCTGAGGTCCTTTCCATGAACGCCGCCGCCGAAAGCCAAACAGGTGGTGAGGTCCAGACATGGGGTGATGATGACATGTGTGCTTGGAGACGCTTAAGTGACGTGGCTTAAGTGACGTACCCTGTCTAGTCCGGCCTGGACATCCTTAAGGCTAGCAGAATAGAGCCACTGGCCAACCTGCCGCCACTCGTCCCAGCTTGCCCATGGCACTAGTCTACCAAGCGACGCCATGGCAATGCCAGAGAGCAGTAGCCTTGCTTTCTTGGTTCCCCTACTTGTGACGTCAAGGCATCTCCACCCATGTCTCCACCAAACACTCTGCTCAGCATGCCCGGCAGGCAAGGCGCAGGTGGGGCGCAACGAACCAGCACTGAATTTGCTGATCCTTTCCGTGCTGCACATATGGCTTTATAATGCTTGCAACTCATCTAATCCCTCCCGTAATCCGCAGGACAGACTAGGACCGTTGGACAGGGAAGCGACAAGCGGAGACAACTTGCTTGAAGCAGCTTCATGGGGCCATCGATTTTCGAAATGGGCGGGAAGGAATGAGCTGACGTTTTAGCCTCCTTTAGCACCTCCTGGCCATGCAATCGTAGTGTCATCCAAGAGAATCATGTCAAGCCCAGCACAGCAGACTTTGGCAGAGCAGCTGCCGGCAACAACCACGCCTGCACAGCCGCAGAGCTTCGACCAGGTGCACGTTCTTTCTTGCCTCTTGTGTCCTCTGCAGCTGTTCAACAGCCCAGAGTAGGTGGGGAGCAAAGGGCACGTTGCACTGACACAGTTGTGTTGAAACAACATCTAGAGCTAGGCAGGTAGCTGAGCAGCCGCTCGCTTGCTGCACGCCGTGTACAGCACTGCAACCTCCTGCCACGTGTGCAGGTGCAGCCAACACCCAAACAAGCGCAGCAGCAGCCTGTCTCGCTGTCGCCAGAGAGCATAGGTGAAATGCAGGCAGAAAAGGCAGAACTGGACCAGCAGCTGGCGGCCATGGTGAAAGAGTTGGAGAGGGTGCGCAGTGAGGAAGGCCTTGGCGAGGACGTTTATGCGCAGGTCGAGGCACGGCTGCAGATGCTGCGGGCACTGCAGGCCTTGGATGCAGGGCGGCCAGTGCCACTTCAACAGGACTGAGTACCTGCCGTTGGCCAACTCTCAACCAACCAGCAGCAGCGCAGCCACTGCAGCAGCTCGGCTTCACTGCTAAAGTGCTCACGTCTCCTCCTGTTTGGATGCACCAGCCAATTGCTGCAGACATGCTCCACCTCTCTGGGCGGCAGCGGAGTTGAGCATCCTGGTGTTTGTCTTACATTAGGAACAGGTGCACATCTGCACTTTAATTGCAAGTATTTACAAAGCTGTGACTACCGCAAGGCTCTTAAGGAGGTCCAAAGATACTCAGGTCTATTCCTCACCTAGTACGCAGGCCAATGCACATAGGCCATGGCTGTGACGCCGGCACAATGAAATCCTTATCAGGTAAGCAGACGTGCTTCGATGGCGAGCAGCAAATTATTCTGCCCCAAAAAATAATGGCAGGGCAAGGGCATGCCCAGATACCGCACAAATGGCTGTCCCGCTGCCTGGAAAGCGTCCAGCAAACTACAAAACACGCATAGACATTCAAGGCACTCAGCCTGTCCTGGGGAAGACAATCCTTGACAATTGTGACTCTACAAAGTGAATGAATTGCAACTGTAGCTGTGCTTGGACTCCAGTTCAGAACCAGAAGACTCAGCGGACACAACTTCGAACGTCGCCGGTCACCGAATCGAATAAAATACAGATTTGGTCCGTTTTCACACCAGACTCTTGCCAGGGAGCACCCCACACCAACCCAGCGCGTGCACCACACAACCACAAACCCGACACAGAACCAGTCCCTCCTTCCAAGCATAGGACGATATTAGTAATTGAGCGAAACCACAAACGACTCATGCATCAACCCGCAGGGTGCCCATCGCCCCGGTGATACCTGCGGGAGTTGCCCTCCCGCTGTCGCCTTCCAGCGTGCTGCGCATGCTTGGCACGCTGGCTGATCCCGTAGCCACGCTGGCCGACCGCTCGTCGCCCAGGCTGCTCTCACTAACCCCTGGCGAAGGAGCCTCCTCCTCGCCCTGTGGATGAAGACCAGCTGCTGCCGTCGCCCCCGCTGGCACAGGGGCTGCTGCTGGAGCGGCTGGCATAGCTGCGGCCCCAGGCACCCCCTGCGTCTGCGCCAGCAGCTGCCTGTCCACGGCAGCATCTGCCGCGCGGTAGCGCTGCTCCAATTGGGCGATGTTGAAGGCCTGGGCTAGGGGTACGGCGCCTTCCAGGGTGTCATCTAGATGCTGCAGGTCGAAGTGGTCGGCCAGGTGGCCTGCACAATAGATGAAGCCAGCAGCCCAACAGTCGGTTAATACGAGCGACTGGTATCTAACGGTATCGCACACGATATTTGGTCCGCTGGGGCCTCTACTGGTAGCTCTCACCCCAGGCAGAGACGCACGTTCTCTAAAAACAGGACGTCACGCGCCTCCCACACCTGCATGCCATTCCTACCCACTGCATGCCCCCGCACAAACGGCAGTTCCAGTGCACCTGCCGCTGCCGCTTTCTTGTTGAGGAAGACCAGCTTCTTGTGGGTGACAGGATCGATGAATGGTGACACAGCCTGCAGCGGAACAACAACAGAACCATGCAGTCTTCCATGAGCCCAAGCTCAACGCGACAGAAGTTCAATTTTTCTTTATTCCACTGCACCACTGCTATATGGATAAGACGACACTCTGCAGCTTGGTCCTCCACGATAGATAGATGTTGTACGCCGCGATGCACAGGGTGCAAGCATGTGCAAGCGTGCGAGGCCCGCAACAAGCCAGTGCTTACCCGCCACATGAGGTCGAAGATGAGCGGCGGGATGTAGCTGACTGCCTTCCCCAGCCTCTCAGGGTAATGGTTCTGCAACACCAAGAAGGAGGAGGGGGAGGAGCAAGGGGGTAGATACACCCTTCATTAGAGATGGAAATGCACGTGACAGGAAGGGGTCAGACAGCAGTATGGCGGGTGCCAGCTGCGTCAAAAACCCTTCATTTGCAAAGCTCGTGCTGACAATGTCTACGTCACTTTCCAATAGCTGCCATGCGGTCCCTGGCTGTCAGGACGGAAGCGCACCTGACAGTGCACATGACCTATAGTTCCAAGTGCGCAGTTGAACCTCGTAGCACTGTGACAGACGTGCACTCCCACAGCCCACTCACCTGCAGCACATGCAGCGTGTGCAGCGCCACCCTTATGGGCGGGGCATTCTTCCTTGTGTAGCCCACAAAGTCGACCTGCAGACACGGAGTGGGGTCACACTTAGGTCTGCGGCCAAGTTGCAGCCAGAGCGGGAGTCTCACCAGCGCATCACAAGCTCGTCGGAAGTAGCATAGCCTATCTTCACATGATACCTCAACCAGCAATCTGACAACGTGCGCTGGACTGCGAAAGCAAGCACTGTCTTCGCACCAGCCAGGCCATCTTGCCATCGCCCGTGCCCCACTCGTCCGCTAGCCGTGAAGCCTGCTCCAGCGTGTATACCAGGTGCCGGATGCGCGCCTCATTGTTGTGTGAGGTGTCATTCCTGCGGGCAACGCACGCATTTAAAATGCTCAACCGTCACTGGAGGGTCATGTTGACTGGTAGAGCATAGTCAAGTGCGCCTGAAGCATCCTTCCAGGACCCATACGAGTCAACTGTAGAGAATCACTAGGTGGCGCTGACGCATCCTTTCAGGACTCATACAGCACCTTCGGCAGGCTAGGCGTTTAACCCAAGCTACAGCCAATCTTGCTCTCGGGCGACTCAACCTGCTGCGCCGCATAGCTCCCCACCACATCCCACAACACCTCTAGCAGCCCCCGAATCCTGGTTCTCGGTAAATCACGGCCCGCCGTCACACGAGCACATATAGACCGTGTACCCAGACACTCTTCTGCTGGCAAGCCTACCTTGGCCGCATGAGCACCACAGGCCGCCCCTCTTTGTCCGGGTGCTCCAATACCCACATCTTGCCATCGGCGGCTTCAGCTGCCACATCCTCCCAGCGTATTTGCTCTGGCTTGTAGCTGGTACGCCTGCAGGCAGCGCTGATGCCTGATCACCAAGGCCGGCAATACTGACATCCCATCCGGCGTTTAGCACACAACGCACAAGCGTTGTGCCAGCTGTGTTTCAAGACAAAACCGAATGTTCCTGGACCAAAAGGGATGGGGACAAGACAGTTGAGAGTAGAGGCCCACACACCAGGCTAGCGTCTCCTTCAGCATCTTTGTGGCCTTTGGCACATTCCAGCTGCGGGCCCGCAGATATCGGATGCAGCACGACCGTGTGCAGAAGGCTTGCAAGCTGGAAGAAGCCTGCATCAGCACAGCCTGCCACTCAGCATGTAAGGAGCCAGGCGTTGGCCCCTCCCTGTTACGAATACTGCAACCTGGGGCAGCTTGTGTCCACCCCACGCTCTAGGCGGCAGCAGCAATTGCATCAGTGGTGGGGCACCTAGCTGCTACGCTGTGATGCTAGGAGCCTCACGAGGCTGCTGCGGTGCCTTTATCAGATTGGCACTCCTGGCCGCCCAATCCCAACGGGCGTCAGCGCGTACCTGCACATCCTGGGCGACCGCTGCCTGGAGCTGCTGCACTAGGCTCTCCTCTGCTGCACTTATCTCACACCATGCAGGCCCGGTCATGTTCAAAAACTGGCAGAGGTAAAAGGGGCACACCAAGTTGCAAGGCTGTGTGTTCGCTGGTTTGGAAAAGGTAATATTGAAACGTTTAAATGCTAGCGTTATTCATGCCTGGAACTCCAAGGTCGAGGCATTCTTGATTACCTAATATATTGCGTGAGCTCAGTATCGGTGCTGAGATGGAAACTGACATTGAAACGAGCCGAGTGTGCTACAAGTTTTCTTAAAAAGGTGTTAGAGAGCCATCATGGATTACAGTAGGCTTTGTGGTGGGCGTGGCTGCGTTGTTTGCAGAAGGGAGAGTAAGTATGAATAGTAGCAGTGTTTCCCTTCCACGTTTGTAGATGTGCGAAAGGGGTTTCCGAGGTTTCTGGTTGCGACTCGCGAGGCGTCGACATCACCCCAAGGAGCTAGCGCCCAACCTAATGTAACACAGCACAGCATGTTGGGTGAAGGCCGCGAGCTCGTCAACCTGTCGGGCTGCACGGGCCACTGCATTAAAGGTTTGTGAATTCCTTAACACATGTCGATAGCGTAAGAGCCGAGGCATGCTGTAGATCTACTTAATCTGGGGTTAAGCCGAGCTTGCAGAAGAATTCGTCGCCACTGTAAGTATATCGAGGAGAGCAGCGGGTTTTACGACGAGGAGTATTGATCGCTTGGTGGATTTAGCAAACATCTGAAGGAAGAACGAAGGTGGCAGTTCTACGTCTTGGGGGCTATAGCCAATTTACAGGACGACTACTCTCTTTCAGGTGCGACAGGTGACCAAGGGATGGTACGCTCGACTGGCGCTGCTGCCTCATGCTCCTCTTGCTAATGCACGACTGCATGGTGTCAGGTGCAGAGGCCGTTAGCCCCCAGGGCAGGTGACTACAAGCCACAGTGTGATGAGCCTTCCAAAAGCGCCAACTTCTAGAGCGGGGCCCCTACAGCCACCGCAGGTGCAGGAGATAGCAGCCCCCTCTGCTGGCCCCCAGCAGCCAGCCTCGCAGATAAACACCACAATCAACCTGAGGGCAGAATGCCTGCCCTCTCTTGAAAAGGAGTTTCTTAATGAGCCCAGCTACAACTGTCCACCTGGCGTACCTTCAGTCAAGTTGCAGGTGAGGAGGCCCACTGTTGGCAACCTCCCCTACAGCGTATCGCATGCCGGTGCTCCCGTCTGCTCATTGTTTTGTTTTCTGCCCACCATGCGGCGCGCACCTGTCTGTAGCCGCAAGCCTGGGGCACCAATAAAATGTACACCAGTGGTACCTGCAGGCCACCCCGGCCTGGGTAGACGTTAAGCCCCCCCGACTGCGTGCCCGCTGCCTCAGCCTGCGACTCGTTGTCTGGGGCACCGTCATAGTCACGCTCGTAGCTGCCGCCGTCGGCCTCTCAGTCACCATGAAGGTGGTCCACACCCACCGCCAGGACGACTATGACAATGCTGGCGGTGGGCATGGCGGCGGTGGCAGCAGCTGCAGCGGCAGCAGCAGGCCAGCCAGGCCTGGGGAGCTGGGCACGCCGCCTTTTGCTGCGCCCGCTGGGTGGACTGCCATCTGGTGGGATGAGTTTTCAGGGGACGGCCTGGACCAGTCCAAGTGGAGCTACGAC
Organism: Parachlorella kessleri; assembly: GCA_001598975.1. Lineage (NCBI taxonomy): Eukaryota > Viridiplantae > Chlorophyta > Trebouxiophyceae > Chlorellales > Chlorellaceae > Parachlorella > Parachlorella kessleri. Next base: position 29,352 of record BBXU01000573.1, on the reverse strand, counting down.
CTTGGGACTGGTGACTGGGGCTGGTGAGCTGAGTAGGAAGGCTTGGGTCATGGTCAGGATGAACGAGGGGTTCAATGCCAGGGAACTGGTGCTTGCTGCTGACTCCACTGATGGTAGACATGCAGTTTGTACATGCATACAAAGCATTAGGGGAGCGCACTTGTGGATGCCACCATGCAGCCTCCTCCCCTGGGTGTATACAGGGGCAACAATGAGAAGCAGAAGTACACCAACAGCGGCAGTAACGTGCGCGTGGCCAATGGCAGCCTGTACATCACGGCGCTCCGCTCGCCAGGTTCGTGCCACAGCACCCTGCTCCCTAAAACAAAAATGATGCCAGGTTGCTGACTGGGGTCCACAGCTCCCAGCCCGTCGTCTGCGCATGTGGCAGGGCTGGCTGCCGTGCTGCTGTTGCAGGCTCCCAAGTGGCCCATCCAGCTCTGTGTGTTTGTGCGACTGGCATTATGTGCTGTGGCTACAGCCCCCGCCTCTGTGATGCTCCTGCCACGCAGGCGGCGCTTACACCAGCGGCCGGATAAACACCCTGGGCAACGCCGCCTTCTGCCCTGGCATGGTGGCTGGCGGCTACAACTACACTACAATCCATGTGGAGGCGCGTGTCCAAGTGCCGTCACCAGGTGGGTTTGGGCCCACGGGTCGGTTAAGTGCAACTCTTCAAGGGTAGCGTGTGTGGGGTGAGGTGCACTTCTGTTTGAGGCCCTGACGGGTGATGACAGGTTTGCCTTCAGGAACGGCATGCAAAGCGTGCTTCAGCACGGCGTCCCTGCCGTAGCCGCCCGCTGCTGCCTGTTTGTCCATGACCAGCCTAGCGAATTCTGGTGACGTGCGTTGCAGGGCAGGGCATCTGGCCTGCACTCTGGATGTTCCCTGTAGACCTCAAGTATGGGGCTTGGGCTGCTTCGGGCGAGGTGGGTAGGGCAAATCATTACAGCCTACTGCAGTCAACCCCCTGGGCACAAAGCTGGCCTTGTTCAGTAGCATACCGCGGCCTGGCATTGCTGCTGTTGGGAAGCTCTGCCTGACATGCCTTGCTTAGGAGAAGGCCAGAGGTCTGCGCCGCCACAAGGCTGGTCCCAGCGTGCATGTGCTCCTTAATTATAGATGGCCCCGCGAGCAACCTCGTCTTGCCTTTACCGGCTATGCGGAGTCTTGCAGTGCCTGTCACATGCCTGGCTTCTCCCACTCGTAGCCCTTACCTGCCGCGCACTCATACTGCTGCAGGTTGATATTATGGAGTCAGTAAACAGCATGCAGACCATCACCCAGGGCATCCACTTTGGCGGGGTCTCTGGCCAGCGGGTCATGAGCATGCAGTACACCAACCAGCCCGACAACTCTCCCTGGAGCACTGCGTTCCACACCTACGCCGTGGACTGGGCGCCAAACAACATCGCCTGTGAGCAGCCGTGGTTTTAAAGTGTGGGAGACTACCCGCCATGCATTGTCGGGGCATGACATCTGCTGGGGGAGGGCAAAGGGAATGCGGCCAAGCCGTATGGCTTGCCTTGTGGAGCCTCGCGTGTGGAAAGCTCTTGTGTTCCCCCGCCACCCCCCTCCCCTCACACACACAAACACACCCTCGTGGTGGTGATCATGTGCAAGACCGAAGCCTGACGGCCCCGCTGCTGCTTGTTGCAGTCTACATTGATGGCAGCCAGGTTGCGCAGTTTTGGAGCCGGGCCACCGACCCCGCCCACGGCTGGTGGACGACAGCTCAGAATGTGGGGCCCAATGCGCCCTTTGACGCCCCCTTCTACCTCATCATGTGAGTGCGCATCCCCACTATCCCGATGTAGAAACCTACCATGCTCTGAGCCCCTGCGGTAAACTGATTGCTTCCCAATGGCATTAAGTCCCACTATCGTCAAGCTGCTGCAGCTCTGTGTCTTGAGGGGCATTCTTGAGTGAGGCCCAACCCTCCTCATACATGCACATGAACGAGCTTCCCTCAGCATGCTTTGCAAGGCTGCTGGATGGCAAAGCGTAGAGCGCCCCTGAGCACCCCCCCCCTGCCCTTGCCCACCATGTCTCTTGTTGTGCAGGGACTTGGCAGTGGGCGGGTTGTACCCCCAGGACCCCGATGCCACCACCCCAGCATCCTCCACGATGGTTGTTGACTATGTTCGGGTCTGGGCTAGGTAGCACCGGAGTCGTTGTGCAGGAAGTGTGAGGGGTCTCAGGAGGCCCTTTCCTAGCATCTGCAGACTGGAGCAGGAGGTCAGGGTGTGTGCTGACGGGTCTCATGCGGAAACTACGTGTCCTAGTGGTGGTAGCTCTAGCCTGGGGAGTCCAAGGTTTGTCGCTGTGGTGGTGAGCACTTAGTGTCAGGAAGGACCTGATAGGCAGGTGTCCAATGGTGTTGGTGCTGCCTGGCAGGCTCAGCAGTGCTGCAGCCCGCCGCAGGTGGCTTTACTTCTTTGGCAGAAAGCATTCCTGCTTCTGCTCTTCCAATGCTTGGCTTGTGCCACCAGGGGGGTTTGATATATGTGCAGCTACTTGCCCTGCCCTATTTTGTTAGCCTCGTCTTCGCTTCATATAGTGTGTGCTGCAGCTTGTTCCTTGTAACTTGCTTTTGGAGTTGGCAAGTAGGACAACCATTTCATGCCTGCTTGTGTGGCCTGGGTCGTGGCTTCAGAATGAGGCTCTGTGCTACCAAGCAGTATGACTTCATCATAACATCTCTTACGACTTGGTTAGTACTCGTTCATCTCTTTGGGATGCACATCCATGAAACTGTGCATCTTGCTTAGCAAGTATGCTCATATCTTTGTACCAGTGGACTGCCAGTGCGTTGTTATGTGCACTGACCACATTACTTAAATTCATTAGTCAGCTTCATCAGCTTGTAATGCGCTGACAAGAAAGTACTCTCACTAGCTTGGCAGCATATGCCAGCACGACCAAGGAGACAGCAAAGAGGAATGACAAAACTTTGCTGCCCCCCTCAGACACTCTGCTTGACACCCTTGCAGGACTCCAAATACTGTGATATAACTGTCACAACTTTCAAGCATTGCGCTAAGCACCGCTGCCTTGCCAGCCCACTATTACCAAACTGCCTGATCAGATCCTGGCATGCCAAGGGCAGCTCTTACTCTTACTCCTGGCACTGCTGCTGGGTGCGACTACGTGGGCCACTCGTCACTCATGTCATCAAGTAGTCCTGAAGGTGTCTACGATGCGCCGCATCTCATCTTGTTGGGTGGCATACAACTGCAGGAGGTCAGGAGCAGGTGCCGTCAGCCCGGGGCAAGCGCAAGGAGATATAGGAAGGGGTCTGGCACAAACCCAGCAGCATGCAGCGTTGCTTGGCACAACAGCAGGACATAATACTTGTTAGCATGCCGGTATACAAATGAGGTCTGCCATGGCTGGGCTCCTCACGCCATGTACTGCATATAGATATTCTCGTGCACACAGGCCAGCAAGGGGGCTGCTGCTACACAAGGCCCCTGCGGGCCCAGCATAGCGAGGGGCGGCTACTCACGTTGGCAGGGCACTTGACAAACAGCGCAAACACCTTGCCCTCCTTCACCGTGATGCTGGACAGGTAGTGTATGGACTGCAGGGGACACACCCAGGCCCTCACTGTCAGCAGCAGCAGTACACCCACACCTGCTCTTTAGTTCAGCGCACACAATGTGTGGCTGGGAAGAGGCCCCCGGTACCACCACACACACATGTGGCAGTTGAATCACTGACAGCCAACCCTCAGAAACCCCTGGCAACCCAAGCACGCATACAGTTGAAGAGCGCCTCCTGCATGCACCTTGGAGACTAACGCGGCACCCAGCAAACACCATTTCCAGCCCCTCTTAACCCCATGGCACCCCCCAACCCACCGGAGAGTCAATGTCGATGTTGTAGTACAGCTGGCCGCCAATCTCGCGGCTCTCGCTGGTCTTGGTAGCATCACCCAGCACATCCTGCAGGGCAGGCTTTTCAGAGTGGCACAGACTGCCATGCTGCTCATGGCATGCAGATGACGGCCTGTCAACATTGGCATCCAATGATCACACGCCTTGCAAAGTACCACTGTTTGTGTGGTTGGCAAGGGAAGGGAAGAAGTCAGGGAAATGGCTTGCACTATATCCCTTTCCACCCCTCCCAATCGGAATGATTGTAGCATCCCTCCTGAAGGTACCACCTCTGCCGGCACTCTGGCATCCTCAACCTCCAAGGCATTCTCGCTCCCATGCCAGGCTCACCCCCACGAGCGCCTACAACCCCTTGGCAGCCTCAGCCAAAGCTCCATGGCCATAGCAGGGGCTGCACACCCAGGCTTACTGCCGGCATACCAGCATCAGGGCTGCAGGAGCCTCACCTCAAACCACCCTGGACCTTTCAGCCGCTCCCAGGCCGTCTCCCCCCGCTCCCCCTCACCCTTCGCCCATGCCCAGGCTTGTTCCCACGGCAGCCCCATGCCCCCCCCCCACCTGCAGGTCGTAGTCCGCCCCCGCAAAGCCCGCCAGCGTGCTGTCCACATCCACCAGCCGGAAGCTGGCGTTGTCCTCGCCCGCCCGCGCCAGCGTGATCACAAAAGCCTGCAGGCAGCCCAGCTAAGGCAGCTAAGGGGGCAACATGTCCATGTCTCCTCCGTGCAATCCCTCGCCCCACGCCCCAGCATGACTACCAAGCCTGCAGGGATGAGAAGTTTGGGTGTGGCCATGCTTTTGCACAGCCCCAGGTGTGAGCCCTCCTCAACTTGTGCCCGGGGCATGAGCATGTTCTGCATGCCCTGGATTGTATTGCGTAAGAAGCCTATCTCACAGTACCAGAGGCTCCTTCCCACCACGACCCCTTCCCTTGTCAAAAATGGAGGCAGCCACCCCGTCTGCAATGACCCTCTGACTTGCAGGCCTGCATCATATAGTTGCACATCATCCAGCTACTTGCGCACCTGCTGCAATTTGTTGCGAGGGTTGTACACACGACAGTCTATGCCTTGTGTGCCCTTCTCAATCTGCAAACAGCCAACACTTCCATTGCAGGTTGACACGGGGCCACTGTGCCCGTGTGGGAAGAAGAAACAGGAATGTAACCAGCCAATCCACTAGCCAGCGTCAACCTGCACTACTTTCCTTTGCACAGTGTCTCACTGTGCAGCGTAAGTAGCCCTCCGTGCTGCCCTTCCACCCCCCCCACGTTTCGACACGACATGCCGCACCAAGGGTGGCATGGCAGCAGTGGCATACCTTGTTGACAACGTCGCTCCGCCAGTTGCTTGGGTAATCAAATACATACCTGCACAGAAGTTGTACTGGGAACCTGTTACTTAGCAGTGCAGTGACCAGCAGCGGCTCGCTAGCCACCCGCTGCATGCTGCAGGAACAAGTGCCAGCGGTGCAGTATCACACCAACACACAGCCACACAGCGCTTACTTAGCGTCCTCAATCATCTGACCACCATAGCCGCCGTAGGAGGTGGGGGGCTTGTCCTGCCCTAGGAACGTGGCCCACTCTGCAGGAGACACGGCACGGCAGGCACGGAAGTGAGGAGCCTGTTGCCAAACTCCTGACGGGCACACACCCTAGACCTGGCTGCCGGTACAAGGGGTTCTACACACCTGCGGCAAAGGCAGGGCTGCGGGGGGTGGCCAGGACTGCCAGCCCAGCCACAAAGGCTGACAGAGCCTGCCTCCTATCCAGGCCCTCCGCCTTCTGCGCTTGGCAGCGTGTGACCACCCTACGGCTGGTACGAGAAGAGGAGAAGGCTCCCCTGAAGGTGGCCGTAGGCCCGCAAGTGAGCAGTGAAGCTGCCATGTGCCGGTCTAACACAAGTTGAAACGAAATTGGGGTAGCTCTGATGGAAAGCAACTGGTGATGATGTGATAGCCGATCCAGCTGTCGAGCACGACACCTAAGGAGCACAATCTAGTTCCATCGTGGCTCGCGCAGCAGGCCCAGCATTACAGCATTCATTCAACTCTTGGACACTCCTGCAAGGTCATAGACTTGCCAAGAGAACGAAAAATAGCAGCACAGTAAGACAGATCAGTTTACTGGTGTGTGTAGAAATGCGTAGCACTTGTGGGATGTGTCATGAGTTCTCAGAACCGCCTAGGAAAGGCTTGACCACTGTGTCGAAACGCTAAGAAACGGCATAAGCTGTGGGTGCCTATGGCCGCGGCCTTGCACAAGGCTGCGCCTGGGCCGGAGCCTGTTTTCGTTGTTTGGGTTGGCAACGTGCCTTCCACAGTCTGGGCAGGTGACAGGCGGCGTCCCTTCCCGTTCGAGGCAGCCTACGTGCACCAATGCCGCCACCTCTTCGGCTGCCTTGGAGGCTCGCTAGCTGAGAGGGAGGACGCCCCCGCAGACCCAGCCCTGGCCCCTGTGCCGACCATGGGATGGATGACGTTCCGCAGCAGTGAGCAGGCAGCGGCCTGCGCGCAGTGGGTCTGCTCGAACCCTGTGGCTGTGTTCCAGCAGTGCATGTTCTGCCCAGACCCGCAGATGGTGAAGGTGAGCCCAGGCTTCACGTAGCCAGTAAGTGGGTGGTGGTCAAGTTGCAGTTGCATCCTTGCCCCTGTGGGCAAACTCTGATGGAGGCTTTGCAGTGCCACGCAATTGTACCAATAGTAGGAGCACCAGGGTTGACAGTGACGCACAGGGGCGGAGCAGTGTTGGAATGAACAGCTGATATGATGCAGGTGGTGAGGCGTCGCCGGCAGGCATACCCTGTACTTTGGGCCCGTGCTAAGGCGGAGCAGGCAGAGCATGACCGCAGGTGAGCCATGGCTGCCCTGCCCAGCGGCATCTGATTAGTCTGAAAAGGGGTCACAACCTGCAAGTTCGTTTTCAGAAGTGGCGATACCCAAGTAGTATGTGTAGGAGAATGCCAAGATACGAGCCAGGACTGATAGCAGGGCACCTCAACTAGGTCTGGTTGAGGCGGTGCACAGCCTTGCTCCCCTACGTTGCTATAAGCAGGGTGGAGTTGGCGACTAGTGGGCGGCTTGAGGAGGAGGAGGAAGCAGCAGCTCTGTCAACCACAACGGTCCCAGGCATCACTGTGCGGGCACTCACGCCCCTGCCAGCCACCACGCCAGCCTCGGACCTGGATGTTGCTATCGCTAAGACCCTCGAGCAGCAGGAGGCTCAGCCGGCCCAGCAGGTAGTGCTTTGGCGGGGGGGCCGGGTCGCCCCCCTTCCGCCCTGCGTGGGTGTGGGTCCGCACGGGACAGTCCCTGGGATGTCTCCGTAATTCTAGGGAAGTGCTTCCCTGGACTTCATCCCAGGATGAGAACCGCGCCAGGCTCGGGCGTGCTGGTTTCCTCATAAATTCAAGCTAGCAGTGATGGTCTTCTGGTATCTGTAAAGCGACGTGCGTGCCCTGTTAGCTTACCTGCGGAACCCAAGCTAGGGCGCTCTGTTCGATCCTCTGCAGGCCTTGCAGGGCTACCAGTATCTGCTCTCGGAGGCAGCAGCAGCTATAGCAGAAGCCCAGTACGAACGAGCGCAGGCGTCGCCCATGGCGCACGGCCCCCCTGCTACAGCTGCTGACAGCCCTCCCCCACCGCTCCCACCAGGCGCACCAGAGCCAGGCAGTGAGGGAGAGCAGCCGCCGCCGTTGCCGCCAGGGGCCCCGCCCCCCCAGGACGGCCCTCCTGCTGAGGTGGTGCTGGTGGCGCCCGCTTCAGCTGAGGAGGCGGCTGAGGAGGTGGCAGCCAGCGTCACCCGGCTGCAGGACCGGTTAAAGGGGCTTGGAGGCACTTCCCTGCCGGGGCTGCTGCAGGAACTTGCGCCAGCCGAGCGGCAGCAGGCACAGCAGGCAGCCGGGCGACCGCTGGGGTCTCCTCGGCAGCAGGCGCAGCACCTTGCCGAGGCGCCTTTGTCATCGCCTAGGCAGCGGGCACAGCAGGGAGGCGGAACCATCGGGGCGCCGGCGGGTCTCAAAACAGTCGCTGTGCGGCGGCTGGTGTCAGCGCCCGCTGAGGCGCCGTCAGCCAGAGCGGGCGTAGCAAACAGGACAGGCCCAGCAGGGCCGCTAGGCAGTCCCGGGGGCAAGGCTGGGGCAGCGCCATCTCCCACCACATCCCCGCTGGTCTCGCCCAAGCGCTCCCTTGGCAGGAGCACCTCCGATGGGCACGGTGTGAAGCTGGCAGCACCGGGGAAGGGGAAAGGCAAGGGTAAGCGAGGCAGTGCAGCAGCTGCAGCGCACCCGCAGCAGCCGGCGTCACCACGGGCCGCTGAGGTTGACGCAGGCGTCAGGGCCAAGGTTAGCAGTATTTGGGCGTGCGCTCTCGGGGTCTGTGCGGTGGTTGCGCTTGCATGTCCATTTTGCACCGGAGCGTGCCCAGGTCCCTGGCGTGCTTGACAATGCTGTAGGCAACTTAGCTTAAACCAATTAAAATAATGCGATGACGGACAAGCATAGTTCCCGCGAGAGAAGCATTTCGGGCAGAGGGCTGAAAGCCCTTCTCCTCCCTCCCTCACTGTAGCCTCCGTAACCACACCGCCACACTGCATGGTTGCCGCGGATCCATGGCATGAGGGCTCACTAACAGCCAGGCATGTCTCCTTCCTTGCAGGTTGTGAAGAGGCTGCAGAGTGCGCTCCAGGTGGTAGAGGGAGCAGAACACCCGCCAGCAGACGCGGATGTATCCAGGGCAGCCACCGCGGTGGAGGAGGCCATCTATCAAGCACATGGTGGGTGCCATGGGTGTGGCAGTGAGGGCGCCACGCTGTGCACACGCAGGGCGTGCGGCTTTGCCTGGAGCTAACATCTTTTCAATCTCTGCCACATGTCCCTGAATGCCTCAGACGTGTGTGTAACCCACCTAAAGCTTCATTGCTACCTTGTTGTGTGGGGCGGGAGGGGGCAAGTGGCTCTGGGCCGTACTTTGCACTGTCTCGTCTATTTCTACCGTCCTTGCTTCCCATTCTGCCTGGCGAAGCACGTGCTCTTGCTGCTTGCAACCGCAGGCCACAACAAGTCTCACTACGCCCAGAAGGCGCTCTCCCTGAGCAACAACCTCAGAAACCCTGAAAACTGGCGGCTGCGTGGGCGGGTCCTCAGTGAGGAGCTGTCCCCGGCGGAGCTTGTCGCCATGCCCCCCGAAGACCTTGCACCAGAGGTGGGTGTTCGGATCATTAGAACAGGGGCATGTGTGTTGAGCGTGGCTCATAGACGTGCTGTACTGGCGTCTTGGCGGGGCTCTGCTATGCCCTTATCTGGGGAGGGCTAGGGATAGGAAGATGGTGCTCCAAGATTCACAGGGGATTGCCATCAAAGCTGGGTACCAGGTTGGGTGGTACAGATGCATGTCTGGCCAGCCTTCAGCTCCCCAGCTGATGGAGCAGGCAGGAACATGCCCTGAGGCAACATCGTTCTGCAGTTAGCAAGGTGTACCTGCACCCTCGGTATCTTTTTACTGTTGCTGCAGAGCCTGCAAGAGGAGCGGCGGTTACGATACCAGGAGTCTCTGCGGCTGTCCACACTGCCTGTGGAGCAAGCGGCCAAGATCTCCACGGCCGCGGCTGCAGAGCTGGCCCGCATGCAGCGCAAGCGCAGCCCCTCCGTCGCCCCCAGCACCGCAGCGCCCAGCACCGCAGCCACCCCCTCTGCCGCAACTGCCGCCCTGCCGCCATCACCCTTTGCCCACCCGGGCTCCCCGCCTGTTGAGGACAGTCCGTCGGTTACGGTGCCAAGCGGCGCCGCTGATGAGGCAGGCCAGGGACCCAGCCTCAAGCAAGGCAGCCTGCCGCCTGGGTTTGATGGCAAGGATGCTGCCGGCTCCCGCCCTTCCGCCGCTATGCCTGCTGAGCTGGCCGGGCTGGAGTCATCGGGGCTGGGGGCTGCCCCGTCAGCGAGGCTGGCGCCCGCCCACTCAGGGGACGGCACCACCCTGCTGCCCCTGCCGTTTGGCGGCCTGCAAGAGCTGCCCTACGTCCCGGAGCCACCCCCGGGCGAGGGCGATGGGGAGGGCAGTCCCGCAGCAGCAGCAGAGCCTGAGCTGGATGGCTGGGAAATGCCGCTGTCTGACTTCGAGGCGGATCAGTCTCCTGACAGAGCTGGTGAGTCAGACGCAAGTGGCAGCAAGACGCCGCCCTGGGGACCGGCCTCCCAATCCAGCACACCCACCTACTCCCAGCTGATGCAGCCGCCGGCGGAGCAGCAGCAGGCGCAGAGCGCTGGGGAGGCTGCTGTTGGGTTGGCATTCCGCGATGGCACCCCCGACCTCGAGGAGCCGCAGCAGGAACAGGCACGGGGCGCTGTGGGAGGTGTTGTCGAGATGCATATGCGGCATGACACCCCCGACCTTGAGGAGGAGCAGCAGCAGCCCCGGCCACCGTTGCCCCTTCCCTTGCAGCTGGAACAGCAGCAGCAGCCGCAGGCTGAGATGGGGCTAGAAGGCAGCCCCCTTATGCCGGCTCTCTCGCCCCGGGCTGAGCCCCAAGGCCTGCAGCCTGAGCAGATGGCAAGGATCATGCAGGACCTGGCTGCCAAGGTGGACCTCCTGGAGCAGGGCTTAGCGCAGCAGCAGCCAGCACAGCAGGCACAGCGCGGCGTGGCTGCCCCAGGCGGCTCTGCTGCCGCCGCGCCGCCGCTGCGTGCAAAGCCGTTATCAAGAGAGCAGAAGGACTCTGGTGCAGCCCTGGCCACAGTGCCAGCAGTGTCCCAGCAGGGGCCGGCCACATCTGGCGAGCGTAGACAGCCGCAGCTGCCATCTGGTGACTCACTTGCCCAGCCGTCCACGCTGGACCCCGGGACGGGAGAGCGGCCTGCTGACCAGGCTGCCTCCAGCCCAACGGAACCGCTGCCTGCAGGGAATGAAGCAGCGGGCGCTGCTCCTGCGTCAGATAGGCAGCAAGGTAAGGGAGGCAGAGGAGAGGCTGTTGGCAGAGGTGCAGGACTTTCAAAAAGACAGCAGCAGCAGCAGGAGAGGCAGCTGCCGACGGAAACGCAAAAGCAGCAGGAACAACAAGGGAAGGAGCAGCAGCGGCAGCTTAGCGAGCAGAAACGGAAAAGGGGGGGTAGCAGCATGGGTGGTAGGGAATCTGAAAGTGGGGTTGGCAAGGAGGGCAGTGGCAGTGGCAGGATGCGGGCGGCAGAAGGCACTGAGCTGAAGCAGCGCAAGAGCCCTCAGCGGCAGACTGTCGCAGCAGCCCGAGCTGGGGAAAAGCGTGAGGAGGTGCGGGATGTCAAAGACAGCAGGAGGGACAAGTCTGACGGAGCTGGGGAGCGTCGACAGCGCGAGAAGGCGGCCCGTGAACAAAGCACTTCTGTACATGACGAGAAGGGAAGGGATAGGTGAGTGAGGTGTTGCAGCTCTGCCCCCCGACATCGCCCTGCTTTTGAGCAGGACTCTTCAGGGCGATGCAGCCTGAGGCCAGGGCTGCAAATGTACGGCTGTGGCTGCCACAACTGCCTCACCTGTGCAGCTTCGTCACAGCACCCTGCTGTGACTGAGCGTGTGGTGAACTTTTCATGTCCTGTCCTGCTTCTTACTGTGTGGCTTGCAATGTCGGACAGCTGACAAGCTGCGCAGCGTGTGCCCACAGGCGCTGCCACAGCAGCCCCAAGGGAGGGCGACGTGGCGACGGAAGGAGGCGCTCCCCCTCCCCCAAGCGCCGGCGGAACGGCTCCAAGGAAGACCATGGGGGCCGCCGTGGGCGCTCCTCTCCGTCTCCCAAGCGGCGGAGGCGCAGCCGCAGTGCCAGCCGTGGCGGCCGTAGGAGCTCCCCAGACAAGAGGGGTGGCAAAGGCACAGACCAGGAGAGAGGCGACGCCCCTGACAAGGGGAGAGGCAAGGGCGCAGGCCGACAAGAAGACAAGGGCAGAGACAGGGAGCAGGCCAAGGGCAGGCGGGGCAGCAGCAGTAGGCCTGACAGCAGTAGGCCTGACAGCGGAGAGCGCGATTACAGCAGGAGATCAGGCGATGCCAGCAGGCGGGACTCCAAAGCCGGGGAGAGAGTTGAGGGCACCGAGAGGGATAGGGAGAGGGGGAGGGCGGGAAGTGGTAAGCGTGAGGACCGGGGCGGGGAAATTGGCAGCAGGCGAGCCTCACCACATGGGCGGGACCTGAAGCGCAGCAGGTCTGATGCGGAGCCTAGCAGGGGAGACAGGCGCAGCAGCTCCAGGATGCGCAGCAGCCGCAGCAGGTCGCCCAAGCGGCGGCGCGCCGGCAGCCCTGCCAAAGAGGTGAGGGCGGTACCTTGCTGCTTGCTTGGTATGGGGAGCCAAGATCTCACTAGAAGGAGCTCAGGAGCCAGGTGCATATACCCTAACCTAAGCCCACTGATCATCCCTGCCTCCTTCGTTACAGCTCATGATCGTGGAAGGGTAGATCTTGCGTCTTGTAGAGGCATCGCATTCCCTGCCCTAGCTTTGTCCTGTGCCTTGACATTCTGGCTGACCGCAAGCGGCATTTGTAAGGCCATGGGCAGCCTGAATGCCTGCGTGGGGTGCTGGCCCTTGCAGCACTTCCAGCCGTTAAGGGCCCGTGAAGGGTCGGCCTCCGGCCATGGACTAGCTCCTCAAGCAGGCAGTCGCGACGCCCGGCCACCCCCAGAGCAGCAGCAGCAGGAGGAGGACCAGCCGCCGCGGCAGCGCAGTCCTCGGCAGAAGCGAGACGAGGAGCAAGCTGCCCAGCCACCAGCCGCCGCCGCCCTCACAACGGGGCCCAGCGTGGACCTCGCGGATGGCTCGGTGGTGCTGCCGCCCGCGCTGCGGCCCGGGTCGGCTTCAGCTCCAGGGGTCGCCACATCGCCCCCGGGGCTGCTGGCGTTCCCGGGGGCGGGCGTGGCGCTGGCTGAGCTGGCGCAGCAGGCGCAGCAGCTGGCGGCGCAGCATGAGCAGCAGGTGCAACGGGACCTGGCGGCCTGCAGGGAAGCCATGGACGGCTTCTACCGGGCGTTTGTGGCAGAGGAGGAGGCACAGCAGCAGCAGCAGCAGCAGGCGGGGGGGCCTGCCCAGTGCAGCCCAGGGCGCCTGACGCAGCTGCTGCGGCGGGTGAAGAGCGTGGCGTGGGGGCAGCGGAAGCGCTTCCTGGAGGAGCGGCAGGCGCGGTGGGGCCAGCAGGAGGAGCTTGGGGGCAGGCTGGTGCGGGCAGGGCGGGACCCGGGGCCGCTGGTCAAGCAGGCCTTTGAGGCGCAGACACAGCAGGGGGTCCAGGTGGGTGGAAATCTTGGGGCGGGGTGGGACTGCTTGGGCTGTTCGTAGGGTGTAATCTTTTGACCAAAACTTGCTGGCCTGGGCTGGGCTGGGCGTGGCTGAGCCAGTCGCCTGGGGTACCTTGCAGGAATTGAAATGCTGTAAGGAAGAAGTGATGACGAGTAGTTGAAGCCTGGCACTTTTTTTGCAGGAACTGGAGATCCTGTCCCAGCAGGTGCAGGACAGGCTGAGGACGCACCTGGGGCTGGCAGCTAACGACTTAGTGCAGCAGCAGGCCCAGCAGCAGGCCCAGCAGCTGGTGCAGCAGCCTTCCAAGCCTCCCAATGCCAGGTGTGTGTCTCTGGATGCAAGTGGGAAGGGAGGGCGGCTGCTGTGCCTGCTGGCGGGGGTCATGCACTCGTGGTTTGTGGATGAGCCTGGCCTTTTGAGGCAAGGTGCGCAGCTTGGGAGGGAAGGTGACCGGCACAGGGCGAGGCAGGGATTGGGCACACTGCCCTGTCATTGCCAGCTGATTGCCAAGGGGTGAGGTACGGGTGCAGCGAGGCCCCCATAGCCCCTGCATTTCATCTCGTCCATGGCTGCCTGCTCCAGGGACGAAGCCACCAAGCTAGTCAAGGTGTTCCGTGGGCGTGAGGGCGGCTCGGGGGCGCTGGGGCTCTGGGACGCCCGCTCCCCCCTGCACAACTATGCCGGCCAGACAGCCGAGCAGCTGCTGGATCTCTTCCTGAGGGTGAGTCGGGGTGACACAGCGATGTAGTCACCCGGAGCTCAGCAGCCCCCGCCTGTGAGGCTGCAGCTTGAACTTGGTGGGTCATGTGTTTGGAGCCATGTTGCACTCCTCTGGGTAGGTTCTCATGGGGGCCGGGAATACAAGCCATCTGAGGGGCTGAATATGGATGTGGAATTAGGGCGTGTGGGAGGGAGGCTGCACCACATGCCTGTAGCAGGCTCTCCTTCTGTATCCAGCCTGTTGACTACGGAACGAAAGGCTAAGCAGACTTTTCGTGTTCCGACAGTAACACCACCAACATAGCGCCCCACTATTTGGGCTACCCCAACGGCCTGCCATGGCCTTCCCCTCACGGCACCGCTGCCCTCGTCCGGTCTGCAGGGGTTGCTTCACGAGGACGCCAGGGTCTTCCTATCTGCCGGCGGAGGCGGCCCAGAGCCTCCCCCTAGCGCCTTCTCTGCTCACCAGCTGCAGCAGGGCCCGCTAAGCTTCCCCTCCATGCCCCATTTCTTGCGCTACCTCCTCTGCCAGGAGTTCCCCGCAGCGCTAGGTAAGTCGCGCACGGCTGCATGCAGATTCCTTACGATACGCATGCGCGGGCAAATCAGTGCTCCCTTGGGGCACAGCATGCATCGCAGGGCGCACCTCCTTGCCCTGTCACTGAGTGCAAAGGTCAATGCCGGGCTCCGGTGTTGTGGTGTTGGCATGGGCAATGCCTGCACCTTGGTCTCTGGTCAACTAGCATTCATTCAACCCTTCAGTCCAGTTCACCCTTACCTCTCCTCAGTTCACATTGCCTGCCACCATCAACAAACACGATATATGTAGTGCTGCAGCATCCGACGATGGCTTGAGCAGTCACCACCCCACTACCCAAGCACCCGACCACGCCTCCAACAACAACGATGCCAGCGCCAGCCAGCCGGGGCCCCCAGGGCTTCAGCCCCAGGTCTCCCTGGCCTCTGCCCAGTCAGACGCTGTGGCGGAGAGCAGCACGCCGCGCTCGGCAGCCGGCGCTGTGCATGACATGCTCCAGCGCGCCCCCTCTGAAGGGGTTGTGGGCACCTCGCGCTTGCACGGCAGGCCGTGTGAGCTCTACCGGGGTCCCTCCGCGCAGCAGGGACAGCAGGCACAGCAGGCCAGCAGGCCCCCACAGCAGGCCACATCTGGCACGGACGGCTCCGCCCCTGGTGCCACTGTTGTGCCCGCCGCGACCGCTCCAGGGACGAGTTCCATTGCGGCGGCTGGCGCTGTGTTGGACTGGCTGTCCCAGGGCGCGCTGCCTCCCTTCCAGGCCGGGGCACCGGCAGCAGCACAGACAGCACATCCTGCTGTGCCCGCTGTGACCGCCGTGCAGCCGCCGTCAGGGGCGGTGACCATCTTCCAGCCCACCATGCTGGCAGGGGGGGCTCAAGTGCTGATCCCCGTGCAGGTGGCCCCCACTGGCGGGCTGATGCAGGTGGGCCGCCTCCCTTTCTTTGGCGTTGTTCTGGTTTGTTGCCTTCCTGGCAATTGCTGATGTGAGGCGTGGGCTGCTCTTGCAGCCGGGGAGCGGTCCCCGTACCGCAATCAGCTTTGTCCATGCGGCAGCCGGACCTGGCGCAGCGGCAGCCCGTGCACTTACTGGTGGCCCTGGGTGGTTGTGCTCCTCTGACATTGCCGACAAAGGCTGGGGTTACTTGGTAGCAAACTCTCGGCATGCAACGTGTTTCATTAGTTTGCATGCCTTCTGCATAATGTGTTGCTGAACTGTAAGTGCTGCAGACCACCAGCCTCCCCGCTCCACCGCCCCAGCACTCCACCCGTCTAGTCTCGCACCTGTCCGCCCCGCTCCCTCCAACGCACATCCAACATCAGCACCAGCAACACCTGCACTCCTACCAACCCCAGCAGCAGCAGCAGCACAACTATCTACAGCAGCAGCACCCTGTGGCTGTCCAGCCCCTGCCTCTACAGCCGCCCATGCACCCGGACCAGTTTTGGGAGGGCATGCTGCGGGTGCAGTACGCCCCGCCTGGACCCGGCGTACCGCCCGTGCCCGACGCCACGCTGCAGATGGTGGCCTTCCACAGCAGGGCTGAGGCGGGGGGCCAGCAGGGGCCGCCGGCGCTGCCTGCGGAGCTGGCGCTCAACTTGGAGCGGCCCTCGGGGGAGGTGCTGCACATGCTAAACCGGCTCAAGTGCCGCCAGGGGAAGGTGGGAAGGAGGCTGCTGCTTGCTGCTCGTAGGGTGGCCTCATTGGCTGACTCGTAGGGTGACTTGGAGGCCTACTAGTAGTTCTGCGGGGGGCTGTGGGGTGGGCTGTAGAGCGAGCTGCCCAGCCAGGCAGCCAGCCTCATGATTGCATTTCATGCCCCCAGCTGAAGACCAAAGCAGGGGTACCAGCCCGCGCACCTCCCATTCATCCAATTAAAGATCCCTTGTGGCTGCCCGCCCGCCTATGCTAGCTACCTCCCTACCTACCTCCCGCAGGTGCACTGGTTCCTACTGGCGCCCCGCGGCGGGCCCTCGCACATGGCTGAGCTGGACCGCCAGCTGGCAGGTCACTCCGCCTTCTGCAGGCTGGACCTTGAGGGGCGGCGCGTCAGCGGGCAGGAGGGGGGCTGGACGGGGCCGGGGCGGGGCCACGGCTGGGTGCTGTACGCCATGGTGAGCGGCTGGCCAGGCTGGGCACGCTGTGGGCGCCAACATACTCTCGTGATGAAGGGCCAGGTCGCTTCGGGGAGTGCGGTTGCTGCCTACGGGGGATGGTCGATGCGAGCATGCGTGTTGTGCGCCTTGGGAGGCGTCACCAGATGTATAATGAGGACAGGGAAGATTATTCTACTGGGACAACTTGCTGTCCGGCGTCCGCCCCTGGCGTTTCCCCGTAATTCCCCAAGCCGGCGTGAGTGCGCCGTCCTTGCCAGCTCAGTCCTGCGTTTTTTACACCAGCAACACCATGGGTGCCGCGAGCTGCGTGGTGTGCCCTCCCGCAGGCCCCGAGCGAGGAGGTGTGCAGCTTTTTGGGCATGGGCCCCGCTGACGTGGTGGCGGCCCAGGGCGCCCTGGTGGCGCTAGCGCTCCCCGCCTGGTGGGGCCACCTCTTTAGCCACGGAGAGTGAGTACCCTGCTGCTGCTGCTGGGGGCCTCCTGTGCCTTGGTGGCAGCGTTGCTGGCATGGGCGGTGGCTAGGGTGGTGAAGCAACTGTCAGCTGAGGTGATGTTGACTGCAGTGCGCAGGACTTCCACCCGCCATGCTTCCCCAAGCGCCTGCCAGCACCAGGTCATATTTGAAGCTGTGGTCAGCTCAGCTCATTGATAGCTGTGTTGCCGGCTTGTCCACCTGTAGCAAGCATCCCTGCCACTGCCTCCCACCTGCAGTGCTGTGGAGCCTGACTGCCCCATCCACGCCATGGGACCAGCCGTCTTGCACGACCTGGACAGGCAACTGCGCTGCACACACTACCTCCGGAGGGATGCGTTGCAGCAAGTAGGTGCCTGAGTTTATGGTGACTATGCATCCCACAGTCTTGGGTTGGGTGTACTGTGACAAAGGAGGCAATGAGGTGACGTGGGTGGAGTGACTAACCCCGCGCTTCCCATGCTGCCTGCCTAAGACCTGCTTGGGTCCCCGCTCGCCGCAGGTGCTGTTACATGGCATCCTCCGTGTGTTGGCCATGTGCTGTCACGGAGTCGTGCTTCAACACACCAAATTTGAATGGCCGCCTGTGTCTGGTGGCTGCCCGTTTGATTGCTTACCTGGCACCCAACCACCCGAGGGATATAGCTCATCTCTTCAAGCCTATGTCCCTCTCTGGAAATACAATGCTCCTGGAAATACAATGCTCCATACTAGCCCCCAGACTCGCAATGGTTTCGTTATGCCGTTTGGCTGCCTTGCAGAGTTGGGCCAAGCTGGAGGCCAACAGCTTCCTGGTGAAGGCCATGGACACCCCCCGCCACCTGGACGCCTTGAAGGCAAGTCAGGCGCAGCATGGCAGCCACAGCACAGACTTCCTCACTGCTTCATACCCCGGGTTGAGGGCTTCCCTGCTGGTTGTACCTGTTGGCCCAGGCCCTGGCAAGCCTTGCGTGAGGGCGCTGCACACAGGGATAGCATTGGTGTGGGCCCACCGGGCCTGGCAATCGGCAAGGGGGAGAGTCTTGCCATGCCGCTTGCCCTACCACCTGCACCGCACTGGTCCGCTCAGCCGTTGGTCGAGACCAAGGCTGGACGGTGCTGCCTGCATGGGGACCGTGTTAGTTTCATAGTACAATCACAATAGGCACTTTTTTGGAAAGGGTGCCTAGTTGGGCCTTGGGGTCCCTACTACTGCTGGTGCAGAGGGTGTGCGACAAGCTGCATCAGAGGGGCGTCGTCCTGGTGGCACATATCCCCGACTCCGCCGGAATCCTGGAGCTGGTGCTGTGGCCCGCCGCTGTGCAAGCCTCACGCAAGCCGCAGCTCCAGGCAAGCGCAAGCCGTGTCGATGTCGCACTTGTGCACTTGGTGGTAGATGGCCCTCATGCTGGTGTACCAGCGTCCCACCCAGCAGCCCTGGCGATGGAGCCCCCGGCGACTCTGGCAATGTTGAGGCTGCGTTCCTCTTGCAAATACGTATATGGTAAGCTGCACATACGTATGTAGTGAGCCTCACACGGTTGCATGGGCTGCAGGCTGGCCTTGTGTTTAATGAGGGCGAGGGACACAGGCCAATCAACCCCTGGACCTACCGCCCCGCACGCTTGGAGCGGCGGGAGCAGCAGCAGCAGCAGCGCCCTGAGGAGAGGATCATCGTCAGCAAGTACATCTAAGCGGGTGGAGACTGTGCAGTAGTGTGTAGGAGAGGTGGGCAAGGGTTTCCTTACTGTTCGTTGCAGGGTTGTTTGTAATGTTGTTACTGTCTTTTACTGGGTTGCTTACTCTTTGGCACTTTGGTTGATCTTGTCATTGCCGGTAGGCTTTTTAAGGCGGGCCAAGAAGGGCGCACCAGGGTACTGTGGTGATGCGCTGTGTTGTACCATGCCGTCTTGTTATTGCATTTGAGTCTTCATTACTTGTTTTCTCGTCCTGTTAGCTTGCTTGTTCTGGGACACACAGTCTAATCCTTCATTTGGCCAGGGAACCGGCAGGACAGATAGTACCTGTGAGCTTCTAGCAAAGTTTCTACAGGAGCATGGTCTGGCTTCGGGGGATGGCCAGCTCTGTGGGTTGTTTGCCCCACTCTTTCAATGTTGTTTTCTTGTGTAGTCTCCTAAAGCCTTGTACGTTGACTTCTGTGCGGTACAATTTTGCAGCTCGGCCACTACATGTGTACGCATTGCCGTCATGAACGGACCGCATATAATGCACTAGTCCTGCCATGCGAAAGCGAAAGCCATGCGAAATGGGGAGTAAGTGGGTTCATAATCACCACTCCTTCGGAGTGCCTCAACCCCAGCCCGGTTAGCTGGCAGCTTTTAACCTTGTGGTCCTAATGGAACACGCCAGGGTTCGATTCTGGGAGGAGCAACACTCTGCATTTTCACATTCTGCATTGCCGCTGGTGCGTCCCGCTTTTTTATTCAGGGTGGCTGGTCGTGCGAACAGAGGTGACGGTGAACTGGGGTGACAGGGGCAATGCAGTTATGCTCTGGGGCTTGCCTGAGTTCAGATCCAGTAGTTCTCTCCCCGAACAAGCTAAGGCCACTGGAAGAGCTTTTTGCTGGGTGCACAGCCACTGCCATGCGAAAGCAGGCGTGAATGCAGAAAGGCATGCCAGACTGCCAATGTGCAGGGCAGGCATCAATGCAGCCTTCAGGTTTGAGTAGTTTGTCTGGTTAATTGATTGACTAACTTATATACGGCAACAAAGTACAAGAGAAGAGGTACCGGCAACCCAAAGGAAGTACTGGTTGACCAAAAAAAGTACTGTCAGTCAAATAGAGCCGCCCTTGTCAAAGTGAGTTGCCTGTCCCAAGCGCGCCCACAGAGCAACCCTTGCCATAGCTCTCCCAAAGCCAGGTTGGTTCGCCATGGGCCGCACTGCCTGACACCAACAACATATATAGCCTTGCCATTGGTACACGCGCTCTCTCACATACGCTACAGCGGTGGCACAAAATCGTTCCAAACCCAAATTTGTAAAGAACTCCCTACTATGGTGCCAGCAAGGAAGACAGACGTGTCAGATGAATACCCAGTTGACATGTAAGCAGCCAGTGAGAAATACAAACAACATGCAGCAAAGCTGAACCACTCCACAGCGACAAGCCAAAAATGAAATCGGGTCCCTCCCACCGCGTGACCGCAACAAAGACCTGACCCCCAACCAAGCTGCAGTGCCAGCACACTGGACATACTCCGTCCCTCCCAGAGAGCCTTGGGAAGCAGCTCACACTATACCCGCCACATCAGCCTTCGGCAGGGACGTTAGAGCTGCCTGTGTGGCCTTGGAGACCGGCCAGCCCCAGAGGCTGTAGTAGGGCGCCAGGTCCAGGCCCGCCGCCCTCGACTGCTGCACCACCCACGTCTGCAGCTTGGCATCGTCACTCACAGGCACCTGGCTGGGCGGTATCTGCTGGTAGCTCCTGAACGTGTCCCTCAGCAGCGCAAACCCAAACCCCTTACTCTCCAGCAGGGCCAGGTAGCTATCCTCTACCAGCTCTGGGTTAGCACAGAGGGTGGCGTAGGCGGGCCCGCCCGCAAAATACTGCTGCCGGGCGCGCTGCCGCTGCGTCGCGTCGGGGAGCTGGCCATACAGGGTGGCGGGGTCGGTGTCGTTGCTGACGGCCACCATCGCGCGGGCCGCAAACAGGTTGCAGGTCACCTCCAGCGTGCAGCCCCACGTCCATGCAGCCACCTGCATGGTGGCAACCCAGGTGCCCATATGCGTGGATTAGAGGGGTGTGTGTGTCTCTTGGGTGCCGCTGCAGGCCAGGGTGCTTCCGATGGGCTCAGACGTGCCCAGCAAGGGATTAGTCCAGTACTGCACGGCACGCAGCCAGGCTGGCTATACCCGCCCAGTGTGCCAGCTTCACCCCTCAAGCACATGCAAACATGCAAAAGGAGTCAGCAGGGCATGGAAACCTGGGCCGAGGCTTGGGTGTATGTATGAAGATGCACCAGCGCTAAGGCCCACCTGGTGGTTGTGCCCCAACTCATGTAGAAACGGGAAGTGGTTTGCCTTGATATCAAGCGCGGTGTCAGTCACGTCCATGTATGTCATAATGGGGTAGCCGCTGCAATGGCAGGGAGGACAAAGCATGAGACATGTCAAGTATCAGTGGTGCAGTCAGTGAAGTGCATGCTCCGTTAGTACCAAAAGTATGGCCATGCATGAATCCAGACCCGTGAGTCCCAGTCATGTACTTCTGGGTGCTCTGGCTCCCTAGCAGTTGGTGTAATTAAGAAGCGCACCGACGCTTCACCATGCTGCCCTGGGTCCTCCACAAGTAGGGGCCAACCAAGGGCCAGGCAGTACCCCAATCCACAAAATCCACTACCCACGCTTCATGGCATGGGCCACACACTCTGGCTTCCCACCTGTGCATGTACCCGGTGGCGATGTCAACATCATGCTGTATGCGCATGGGGGCGGGCCGCTGGGCGGGGATATTGGCCAGCCAGGCGTTGCTGTCCTGCACCTGCACACCCCCACAAGACAGGCGCAGGTGCGGAAGGTCGGCAGCAGCACCTTGGGTCAGAAACCAAAAAGTGCAGACACCTGGTGGTCCCCGCTACACAGGCGAGCGCGTCTCTGCAATGTGCTCAGCTACCTCAAGCATGGGAATGCCTGGCTGTGAAGCACACACGATGACTCACCCTGTCCCAGTAGCCAACCACTGCTGACGGGTTTTGGACCTTCCGCAGTGAGCTGGCAGGGGAGGCTATGACCAACTTGCCGCCGCCTATCTCCCCCCACGGTGCCGGGGACTGCTGCAGTATGCTGGCCCAATCCCTGGGATTTGTCACACCCTCACGGTACATGGACGCCATGATGGCCCCTGCGAGCAGGGAGTGCGTGCGTGCAAGGCTTGGTGCATGCGTGCACATGAGACTGCACCGGTATAGGGTTCCCCTTTGGGTTTTCGAAGGTCGAGGATATGGATTGCCTGGATTGGCGGTAGGTGTTCAGCCTCCAACACCAGCTACCCCAGCTTACCACTTCCACATAACCCAGGCAACCAAGGAGAGCAGCACTGCAACAAGAAGGAGAGCACTACAACAAGAAAGCAGCACGGCAACGAGAAAGGACAGCAGCACTGCAACCCCACCTGTTATGTGCACAGGCAGGGGCCCCAAGGAGAGCCCCGCGGGCAGCGTGATGTAAATCAGCCCTCCGTGCGCCGAGGCAATCTGGGTGGCAGTGCTTCTGGCGGAGAACCAGCGGACCAGCTCTGGCAGCCGCACCCACTGGGCCTTCTTGTACAGGGGGTCAGTCCAGCCGCCAATGTGCAGCCAGACCGGCCCCTTGCCCAGAAGCTGTGGCGGGACTCGCACTGTCACCAGCTGGCCTGCCATGGCGTACATGCCTGTGCACTGCCAGTACGAGGTGGTGGTGGTCCCAGTGATCTGCAGCAGCATGGGAGGAGACAAACAAGCAGAGAGTTGGCCCGGGCACCTGACCTTTGCAATCTAGCGCACTGCGCTGACCTGTTACAGGAGAGCCTTGCAGTTAGACATTGGTAGCACTGGGCCCTGCTAAGAACAGATGCAGGGGCTTCAGGGGGTTGGATTTGTTGTCTCTCTTCTTGCCCTGCCCAGTCGGTCTGTCTGGCCCCTTACCATGCGCGCTATGGGGCCAGCCAGGGGTCTGGTCCCCTCGGCAGGCAGGCCAGGGAAGAAGCGGGCATCAGGTGCCGCCGGCATCTTGCTGGGATCCAGATACTTGTAGCTGATGGTGCGCGCAAGGGCGCCCAGCCCCTCCGCAGAGTTCCTGTCTATGGGCCTGCCGGGGTTGATGCCGCCCTGGCTTGCTGCGGCTTGCCACTGCAATAAGCGAAGTGAAAAATAGATGCCCAGGATGGGATGCCGCTCTGTGCTGCACCTGGCCCGGGGAGCATCTGTTCAAGTGTCGGGGCCAGGCAAAATGGACCTATCACAACAAGGACAGCACGGCTGCCTGCAACCACCCCAACAAACCCCCCTCCAGGCTGGGAGGTCAGCATGCAACCATCATGCCGGTGGAGTGCGCCAGCAGAGTGCGGCATGCCCTATCTCTTTGCCTACTATGGCTCAACTTTTGAGTCAAAGCAACCCCCCACCTGTTGTAAGCGGGTCCAGAAGGGTGAGCCCGGCGCCTGGAACGCGGCCCCGTTGCCCAAAGCCGTCATGACATCATTCATTTGATCGTCTGTTGCTAGCTGACACGGGCTGCTGCTGTTGCCGGTGCAGGTAGCCTCCAGGCAGTCCATGGCAACATCTGAGTTTGCTATCTGCAATGCGCAGGGAGCAAAGTGGGTGTGTAGTGAGCAAGGACTGGCCGGGAACTCGACAAGGGCGGCTTGCTAGGCAGGGGGCAGGGTTCTTATTTTGGGAATAAAAAATCCCATGTGAGGCCGGATCAACCCGGGTGCATGCCGACAACACTGTGACTCCAGTACTTACAGCTGGCCATTGCAACAGCAACTGCTTGAAACACCCACTGCAAGTGCCTGGAAGGCTGAACACCCAGGCCTTCAGCACACAGAGACAAGGCCCACAGAACCGCTGCTGTGGGCGCTAAGACTGCCAGCGTGTGCTGCATGCCTCGTCCAGCTACCTTGCCCTCTCATAGCCCTCACCCCACCCACCTGGGAGGGAGGTGTTGCCGGGTCCATGGAAGCATCCACGTGAATCACATCCTTCACCCCGCCCACCCCAATCCCCATCGGGTTGAGGATGAGATTGGCGGGGTGGGCAGCCAGTGGCTTGCCATCCTGCTCCCAAGACCAAGCCTGCACAGCGGGACGTGCCAGCAGGCACCAGCCCAGTCAGACTGAGGGGGAAAGCAACTTACCAACACACTGTACCGGCCGACTCCGGTGTTTATGCCCCGTCCCTCCAGTGGGTTCCGAAAAGCGGATAGGCGTGCATGTGCCAAGCAAGTAAACCATATCCACGGTACTCCCGGCAGCCCGAGAGAGTGCAAGGACCGCCGCACCTGGAAGGCAATGACCAGGCCGCCACCCGCCGCCACAAATTGCCGAATCCTGGGGGCCTGCCGCTGCAGGGCTGAGTCCTCGCGGTTGATGAAATACACGTCCACAGCGGCCCTGGAGAGGCTGCTTGGAGGCACAGTGCCTAGGCTCCGCCACCGTGCGGTGTTCTGCACGCAGAGCAAGCCATCGGCCAGGGGACTGCCATCAGTTATCATTTACTTTGGTAGGACAGGAGTCCTGTGCAACCGAGCCTAACGAGGAGTGCTATGATGCCCAAGCCAGGTAGCACAAAGCCTTGACACTGACCTTCCCTAACTCTGCTGTACACCGCCGGTGAGCGCTCATTTTTCCTACCAACACCACACGGACCCCCTCACCACCTCACCCGCCTGGCAAGCGCCGCCACAATGCCGTCCTCAGCTGTGGAGCTGTGGGCCCCCGCTATGCGAAGGAGCCCCTCCCGGCCGCCAGCCGCCCAGTTGGCTGCATTGACTATCAGCTTCCCCACACCGCCCTCAGCCGAGCAGCACAGGTTGAAGAGGGCCTCGTTGCCAAAAGCTACTGCCCTTCCCGCCCCATGCCTGGTGGCAGAGACTATGGGGGCCCCTGTGTTGTCTGCCACCAGCGCCATGGCCGGCCCAGAGAGGTGGTGGCGTGAGGCATCATATGCTGAGGCTTGCACCCGCCCGACCGCCCTTGCTAGGACTGCGTAGTCATCCTTCGTCACCACCGCCGGCCCTGGTTCCTGCTGGGGCTGCTTGGGGGCAGGGCTGGGCTTGGGCTGCTGCTGCCCAGGCTGGGGTGACAGCTTAGGGGAGCTGCCAGGCTTGGGGGAGGGTCCCACCTTGCGGGGAGCGGGGCTGTTACTAGCTGGCTTGCTGGCAGCTGCAGGGCTGGACTGACCACTGCCAGAAGCAGTCCCTGCGGATGGCGCCTGGACCCCAGGAGAGGAGGACGTCTTTGTCGAAAGCAAAGGCGCCGCTGGCACGCTTGTTGCTGCTCCTAGGGAGGGCTGTGTCTGTGGCGCCGGATCGGCTGCAGTCACAAGGCTTGCAAGGAAAAAAGCAAGCAGAAGCAGCGGGGTTGGCTGCCCTACACGGCGGCTCATAAGTTCACTACTGCAGTGCAGCAAGCCAACCCCTTCAAATGTCCAGGTGCTTCTTGCAATAACTCCTGTGGTAGGGCCCAAGGCAGGAGACCAACCAGTCATACCAGGTGGGTTTTGCAGGTGGAAAGGAGGGCAGAGGTTAGTGCAAACCCACCTGACAGGCTGCGGGTTTAGGCTCTCTGCATATAATCCACCCAGCACTGCTGTCTAGTCATCGAGCAGTACCAGTGCTTGACTATCACTCAAGGCTATCACGCTTTTGCTTCCTATCACTAGGGAGCAGATATGCCAAAGGTAGAAGGACAACGCCAGGAACGCTGCTTGGTAACGCCACCGCTACCCAGGTATCATGCAGCGGCAGCACAGTGGCAGCTGCCGTACTGTCAGAAAGTCAGTCTAAGATGTTTGGGAATGAAATTTAAGCGGTAGGAAACCGGCTCGGGTTGACTGGAGAATTTTCTTCCGCGTCCGCTTCCGGTCCCCGTACCGGCGCCATCCGAGAGCGGCTAAGCTGCCACAAGAGTAGGGAGCGTCAGGGAGGTAGCAGCAACATAGTTGTGAGCCGGTTTGATGAGCGTGTCGACCAGCAAGCAGTGTCATACAAGCTACTCACTCGGATTCATTTGCGAATGTTACACAGGACAGGAGGAGTGTTTTGGCATGTGACGCCCGGTGGGGCACCTATGGGAATGCAATACTGATGAGTGAAAACAGGGTGAAGCATTGGGTATGCAGAAGTTGAAGTGACAGAGGAAGACGATTGGGGGTTAGCCTACGTCAGTTTCCGGGAAAAGCAGGAAAAATGTCGACACCTACAGGATTCGAACCTGTGCGGGTTCCCCCAAGAGATCAACCGGCCACAATGGTGTTCGAATCTCTCGCCTTAACCGCTCGGCCAAAGTGTCTGGCTCTCCGTTGAGGAGAAGATGCCAAGCTCGAGTTTTCTCAGGTATATGACAGGATGCTACTTGGCATCCCCAAACCGTAAATTTTGGCCTTCCCCACCTTACACGTTCACACTGATTCCATTAAGTTGGGTTATACGGGACAACAAGGCGTCAGACAGCAGTGTGGCGGGTGCCAGCTGGGTCAATTAGCACAGCCGAAGGCAGGGACCAAATGACAAGCAGATGGCTGTAGGCCACAGACACCGACTCCATTTCCACCTTCGTCTGTCGGGTGCGGCGCCCACTCCTGGGACCTATGTGCACCAGCGAGGGCAAAAAGTGACATTCCAATTGCCACTGTCAACCGCACTCACCCCTGGCGTTTTGGTGTTCACCAGGGGGTGCGACAGGCACACGTTAATATCACAGTCACATCTTCCCCCAAGTCCCATGCCAAGCTGTAAACAAGTGACGCGAGCAAGAGGGATTCAAACTGTCACGGTCGTTCCCTCCCAGTTCACCCATCCAGGGATTGCAGTGTACACCCGTGGGGTGCAAGCGGGCCGTGTGACCATCACTTTTCCCCTGGCCTGGGAGGTTTGCAGTCCCCCCCATAGGAAAACACCGGGTCTACTCGACAAGTGCAAGATGCACCTGTCATTGCTACTCCCTTCTCATGCCCGTCCGGGGTATATTCGCCACATTTTCGTAGTCAGTGTGCACCAGCGAGGTGAATGCAACCCACATCAGCAAGAAGAATGTGACAACACGTTCTTAAGATAGCTCCACACTTGTTGTAGTTGTTTTGACCCACTGGCCCCTCACAACCGTGCCTGTGGAGGGCCTGTGCTTTCTCATCGCTGCTTCCTCTTTCGGCGCACCAAAGCAATCTGGCGCTCCGGCATAATATCAGCAGCATATTGAAGTACAACCGGGGCCACCACTTCTTGCAAGCTAGCTAGCCAAAGCCTTACCTGGCCACCTCCAAAGGGGCATCCCAAGGGGCAGTCCGTCTGCTGGCTCAACCCTCCATGAAGCAAGTGGCAGCCGATTGCAAATGTACCCTCAGGTCCTGGCCTTCATGGCCTCCATTCAGGGTTTGGCTGGCTGTCACTGTGGGCAGCACATCCGCCTTGTGACAGTCAGCAGCAGTCAGGTTCACTGGGCGCACTGCGCCCTCCCCCAGCTGCATCTTGAGTTTAAGCACTGCTCGTGCTGCCAGAAGCCTGCAAAGGGTGGGCACACATAGGTCCCCTTGTTGATTTCCAAGGGCTAGGCAGTGCTGCAGCTGGAGCCCTGGCGAGTGGCCGGCCCCATGCGGTGGCAAAGCTTCAGTGGTTAAGGTCGCTTGCTGCGTCAGCTGGAGGAACGCCGCTCACCATGTTGTATAGCTGCAGACGTCCAAATGTTGGCGTGTGAGCTTATGTCCAAGGTAAACAAGGCTTGGGAAAGCCGAAGCTTGGCAATACACCGCTTTGCATGTGGCATTGTTGCAATAGAAGAGATACCCTCCTATAAAGGTCACATGTCAAGCCGTGGTGTGGATAGGTGGGGGAAACCAAGGCCAGGAGGCTAAGACTTTGCAGCCATGCCAGGTGTGTTCCCGCGGAGCTTATACCTCGGAACACATGCCTGGCAATGGTGTTTTTCTTATATGCGACCGTTATGAAGACGTCCCTCTGGCATATTGCTTTCTTGATGATCATGAGGGAGCAGCTCAGCCCGATCGCCTGACGGTGCCATCTGCTATTCTTCTTGGCGTTGCAGGCCCGATGGCAGAACCCAAGGTGGTATACGTGCTCTTCCTTGGCCCTTCCTAGACTGTGGTACCTCACCTGCAACCCAGGGCTGCAACTCCGTGTACTTTTTTTTGCTTGCCCGTGCAGTACCTGACCCTTTTACTGGTGGCGCTATGTGCCGTTTCTGGAGTCACGGGCAGTGAAGGCAGGTCCGAGGTGGGGGGTCCTGCCACGAACTGGACTTCACTAGCAGAGAGGAACTACCAGGAGGCCATGACCATCAGGTGCGGCGGCACCCGTGCTGGACACGTGGCCTGGGTAGCTACATCCAGAAGGTGCTGAGTGCGCATATTCTGCAAGGCCTCGAGAGGTTTGAACGCTTCTGGGGCTGGGAGACTTGCGATGCATAAGCAAGGCTGAATGCGGTTGTGAGGGGCTTGCCCTGTAAGGCGCGCTTGCCCTGGCATGCCCTTGCTTGGAGTCAAAGAGCTCTGCATAGGCGGAATAGACGGGGGCAGTGGAGTGTGAGGGTGGGCTTTGGCACACCCATAAATTCACTGGTTCGCGACAGTGATTGGAAGTCATGTCCCCTTTGTCACTTGTGCTATCAGCACCTGCCTGGGACCCTTATCATCTCGCCGGCACGGCCAACTCTCAGCCCTCGAAGTCCCACCCAGGAATCCATCGGCCCCATTATATTCGGTTGACTTCCTGCCTGCTGCCCTAGCGCACAGGGACAAGCCAGACCCAAGCCCCCGGGAGCTCCAGCGGGCAACCAAGCTTCTTCGCAGCGCGGCCGGCATCGAGCATCTGGGGGTGCGCAAGGATTCCCTCGCGGCCGCCGCCGGCAGCACCAGCGCTGTAGCAGACGCGCCCACAGGCACTGGGCTGAACGGGAGCGAGGCGGGAACCACGCCTGCTGGCGACCGGCTGTGTAGTGGCGGGGTCTGCCCGCTGACGGCCTCGCAAGTGGAGCTGGTGCTGCGGAATGAGTCGGCGGTACACGTCAGGGCGCTGAAGGAGCTGTACTACATATATCGCGTGGGTGAGCATTGGTGCAAGGGAGGGTGGGTGGCAGCCAGAGGTGGCACGGCCAGAACAGGAGTCTGGGATGCGGGTAGTCATGCCGCCCACGTGCGTAAATTCAGAATCCAGCTGCTGTCGGCAGTGTCTCTGTAGCGACGCGAAGCGTTGTTTGCTGGAGCCTGCGTGGACGGTCTTCCGCTCGGGTGGAAGCTCGTTTGCGCTCGTACGCGCTCCACCGTGCTCTCACCAAGAACAGAAGGCCCTGGCGTCAGAAGCCCCCTCGCATTGAGCCTCCAGAAGCGCCTTATGCTGGTGTGCGACAGCGGGCATTCTCACGCCCCGGGCCCTCCTGTGGACCCTCCCCTGCAGGGGATGGTGCCACCATGAACCACGCGGTGGCGCACCGGCTGCTGCAGGAGCTGGCGGGGCTGGGTGACGGCGACAGCCAGACCGACCTGGGGTTCACGCTGGCGCTGGGCGTGGAGCCGGTGAGCTGGCAGCGTCTCACAGCTGCAGCAGGGAGGGTTTGTGGCCAGGCAGGCCTGGGGCCACGCGGTGCTGGGTGTGGAGCTGCGAGTGGGCAACTCACAGCTGGAGCAAGGGGCGGGGCGGAGGGGGGG
>BBXU01000570.1:0-61411 GCA_001598975.1 Parachlorella kessleri | reverse complement strand
GGGGGGAGTATAAGAGTCAACATGGCTGCTTTGGCCCCGAGTGTTGCCTGGTTGCCATACTCGGTCTGGTGCGTCATGTGGTGCGTCGGGAGGCGAGCCAGCATGACACGTAGGAGGTATGTACTGTGGCTGCCTTGCAACTGGTGCAAGCTACTGAGGCCCACTTCCATTCTCTCTGTCGTGCATGTCAATGTATTTTGCATGCGCGCATGCACTGGGCAAGCTGGCGTGCGCAGTTTGTTTGGAGCTCCACCACTTGAGGGCTGCTGGCACCCTGCAGCTTCGGGTGTGCTGCTTTGAAGGTCGTGGACAGCCCACACTATAAATCTGAGCTGCGGGGGATCCTTTGACTTGAGCTATACCTACAAATTGCAAGGACTTGAGGAGTGGTCAGTCTCACCGCACGAATGGTGCAAGCTGACTCCTGCGCCCGCTCCCCCCCCCCCCCCTGCTGCAGGCGCTGTTCAACCTGGGGTACATGCATGAGTACGGTGCGGGCCTGCCCCAGGACTTCCACCTGGCCAAGCGCTTCTATGACAAGTGAGCGCAGCAGCAGCCCAGCTTTGCGTGCCACCGGGGTCGCTGCCGGCCTCCGCCCGCTGATTCCATCTACGACCTGCGCTGCAGCTTGTTTACGGGCCTACGCTGCAGCTGCCGTCGCCCCTGCTGCGCTTGCCTGCCTGTGTTTCTTATCTTGGCAGTAGGCTCCTCCCCAGCTGCCCTCACCCCCTCGCGCAGCGCCTGGGCCGGCAAGGCACTGCCCTTATTGCTAATGCTCTCCCACCATCACCTCGCTCCCTGCCTCCTCTCTCCCCACAGCCTGCACCGCCGCACGAGCTAGCCGTGCCGCCCCGG
Source organism: Parachlorella kessleri (assembly GCA_001598975.1). NCBI lineage: Eukaryota > Viridiplantae > Chlorophyta > Trebouxiophyceae > Chlorellales > Chlorellaceae > Parachlorella > Parachlorella kessleri. The sequence continues at coordinate 60,556 of BBXU01000570.1, read as the reverse complement.
GGCCTAGCTTTCGTGGCATGACCATGGCCACCTGGTAACTGTGCAGCCCACCCCTTGCGCCCTGCCCCTTGCCCCGCAGAGCGCTTGAAGCGCAGCCGGAGGGGCGCCTGGCGGTCCAGCTGGCGCTGCTGGGCCTGCGGCTGCACAGCTGGTGGGAGGCGGTGGAGCCGCGCCTGCCACGTTCCTGGGCCTGGGCCTGGGCGGGCCTGTTCCGCGTGTCACCAGGTGCGCGAGCGGAGGCGCTGGGCGGCAGTGGGGAGAAAAGAAAACCTTAGCATGTGAAGAGGAGGCTCGAACCGAGGCTCCCCCGCGCGGCAGGAGTGACGATGGGGCCGCTGGGCGGGGGTGGTGACTATGTGCCTATTGTATGCCATGTTGGGCTCTGGGCTGGGGTTCAGATACTGTGTACATCGTTCATGCGCAAGCCGCGGCGGAGACCAACAAAACCAACCAAGATTTGAGCCTTCAGCGGGTGAGGGCAGGCAGGGGAGGGCCACTATGAAGGGGGTTGAGTGACTGAGGCTGGCCTAGGCTGCCTGGCTGTGTCGTGACATGCGGAGTGAGCAGGGAGGAGGTGGGATGGCTCTGCTGACAGCTGCTGCCAGGGGCTCTGCTTGAGCCTGGCTTCCGGCTCGTTCCTTACTTGCAAACCATGCTCTGCTGCAGTTGTGCCTCATGCAAGCATGTCATTGCCCCCTGCTTGGGCTTGCCGTGGCTGCCAAGCTGTGGCTGCCAAGCGCCTCCATATGCTGTTACGGCATCCTGATTTTGGTAGAAAATGAGCATACACCCAAGTCAAGAGGATGCTTCTAGGTGTTGGCCAGCTGGTCTGACCGTAATCCATTCAATGCCGACCATGGTGTGCAGAGGGTCCTTACCACCAGCACCATGGGCCGAAGCGTACGCTGTGGGACAGGGTGCGCGAGGCTCTCACCCTAGATGCCGTCTTTGACCGGCTGGACACTGCCCTGGACTTTGAGGAAGGGATGGATGTGACGGTAAGTGGACCCTCTATCACTTGAAACTCCTCAAAATGGTGGTAACCTGCGGTAATTCATTGTATGCAGACTCGGGTGGTGGTGGTAGTGGGGGGGGGGGGAGAGGGGTTGACAGGGAGGGGTCTGTCGAAGCTTGGCTGGTTGGATGTACAAAGATGTGTTCCTGGCTGGCTGCATAATATCATGAGCTGCTTTCCTTGCTACCTATCGTACGTTAGTAAGATGCAGGCAAGACTGGAAACAAATGACGTCCCTGGTGTACCCTCTTATTTCTCCCTGTCTATCCCCTGCAGATGATTGGCGCGCTGGCGGCGCTGCTGCTGGTGGTCATGTGGCGGCGGCAGACGCTGCGCAACCGGCAGGCGCGCTTCTTCCCAGAAGCCCCTGCGGCAGCTGCAGCAGCACCAACACCGGTGCCACCACCGCAGCAGCGGCAGCCTGCACGGCAGCAGCAGCAGCAGCCACAGGCTGTGCCGGCGGCAGCAGGACCTTCCCAAGGCCCAGCACCGGGCCAGTTAGGCAGGCAGGGTGCTGCAGGGTTTGCAGCACACGGGCGCCAAGGGGAGGAGCAGGGGGCCTCTGGCAGTGCCAGCGGCAGCGGCAGTAGCAGTAGCAGTGCACCCACTGGGGTGCAGGAAGAGCAGCGGCGACGGCAGCAGCAAGAGCGAGGGGACTAGCCAGGCTGGGGCTTGCCATACATCACACTGTGCTTCTCAGAGTTGGCAGCGTGCTTGTTGGCTAATTGGCGTGGACCTATACAACCTTGAGCCCTGTAAAGAAAGTTTGCGGCCATCCTTGCTTGAGAATAACCAGCTAGGGATGCAGAGAGGGCCCAGAGGTCTATCTTAGTCATGGTTACGTCTTGGGCGCGTTATCGGGGTGGGAAGAACGCGCTGGTAAGGTGTAAACGTACCACAGCTGCATAGAAACCCCATCGCACCAGCTATGATCACCGCCACTCGACTGACGAATTGCTTCTACCCTTGGAAAACACGACAATTGTTGTTGCCAGCCTGGCCTCCATACCCCCGGCGCCTCCTCCACATGAGCCCCCAGGTAGGCACGAACTAGCGCACATTGCCCATCAGAGCTGTGCATGTGACCCTCCAATGGCAAGTACGGATGCAGGCATGACACAGTCTCGAGCCTGGTGTGCTCAGCCAGCTTAGGGCTGCTACCTACGCTCTCAAGGTCGCCCTGCTACCGCAGGCCACTAGCAGTCCAGCCTTGGCGGGTCCTCCTGCCGCCGCTGGTGCCAGGAAGCGGCCCAGCCAGGGCGAGCTGGTACAGCGAGCCCTGGACAGGCTGCCGCCCAGCCACAGGTTCCCTTTGGTCGACATAGGGGTCAACCTCATGGACAAGTCGTTTGACAAGGACAGGGAGGCGGTGCTTGAGCGAGCGCAGCTGGCAGGCTGCACAGTCTCGGTCATCACTGGGAGCTGCCTGCGCACCACTGCTGCGGCTGCTGCCTTCATAGACAAGTACGCAGGCCCCCACCAGCTCTACTTCACCGCCGGCGTGCACCCACACAATGCAAAGGTCCGTGGTGGTTCTGATCGACGGTGTGCTGCAACCTGCCCGTGTCTCTTGAAACCCGCCACGAAGCTTCGGTCGCAAGCTGACTGCTCCTCCTGCTGCTGCCTGCCCGTCACACCCAGGTGCACGTGATGTCAAATATGTAGTGTGCTTGGCACCTGCCGCAGCACTGCACAGCCAGCACGCTGGCCGAGCTTGAGCGCCTGGCCAGGCACCCTCGCTGCGTAGCCATCGGCGAGTGTGGGCTGGACTTCAACAGGAACTTCAGCCCGCCGGAGGTGCAGGAGCGCTGGTTTGGGGAGCAGGTGGGAGAGAGGCAAGCCTTCCAGAACCCTGTATAACTCCCGTTTCCCTAAAGGGAATATGACTGCCCACCGACTATCGGACTGAGGCGCCGTGCCGAGCCCTGCAGTTGCAGAGCTTATCTGTCAGTGAGTGGTGGGTACGTTGCACCTATGTGCTTCGCAAGTTAGTTGGTTGCAGGTGGCCTTGGCCGAGCGGCTAGGCATGCCGCTCTTTGTGCACTGCCGCGAAGCATACCCACAGCTCGCCGCCGTCCTGAGGTACGGGATGACCCTGCATCAACAGTGTGCGCCCTGCCACTGGATGCAATACCACCGTCTCCCTGGACGTGCTGGTGCTGCTGCTGCTGCCGCCGTCAGGTACCAAGTACCATATCGCGTGCCGCCTCCCCTACTGCCGACCCCCTGCTGCCCTGCTTGTGCTCCAGGCAGCATCACCAGGGCGTATCGGTGGTTGTGCACTGCTTCACCGGTGCCAAAGAGGACCTGCAGCAGCTGCTGTGCCTGGGCTTCTCTATTGGCATCACAGGCTGGGTGAGGAGCCTGTGGGGACGGGGTTGCAGAGACAACAGCAGTGAGCACTGCACTGCGGCTGCCTACCATAGACGGGTAGCATAGCACATGATGAATTGCGGGCAGCCAAGGCCGTGCAGGGCCATACCCAGGGTGTGCATACGATGTTTCTTTCTGGAAACCTGCAGGGCAGCTGCCATGCAGCAGGGGGCGGCAGTGAGCCCTTTGCCTCTGCACGGAATTAGGGGTAATTACCTGGAGTGGGTGTACAATAGAGTAGGCTGCATTGGGTGTTTAGTTGCTGCTTGTAGCCATGCAGGTGTGCGATGATCGACCAGAAAAGGGTGCTGCAGAGCTGGCCTCGTTGCTTCCATTGATACCCGACGACCGCCTCCTTATTGAGACTGACGCACCATACTTGACACCTCGTACCATCACGTGAGTGGCCGCCGAGACTTGCTGTGTGACGATTGGTGTTAGACACATGTGTCAACTGCATTCTGGCTCGGTCCGGCTCATGACTGCCTGGGGCTTCTCAGTCCTTGCCTGACAAAGGTTTTTACACCTACCATGCGCTGATATCCCAGTGCTGGCCAGCAGCACCCCCAGCTTTACCCAATAGCACATTTAGCAGATAGCACTGGCAAAGTGGGCTCCCGTGCAGACCGTCCAAGCAACGGCCTCAACGTAACGAGACTGCCCTCTTGCCTTTCGTGTTAGAGAGCGTGGCGGAGGCAAGGGGGCAGATGCCTGGGCATGTGGCTACTTGTACCACCCAGAATGCTAGGAAATTTTTTAGGTTGGGAGAACAGTGATATGCATGTTAAGGATCCTTTCCCAATACTGGTAATCTATTGGTGAGATGGACAATTTTGCAAACATGTCAAGTAATGGAGACTGTAGCAATACCACCACTTTATTACTGCATATATATGATTGTGCATTGTCTGATTGTACGTTGTCTGAATATCGAATTAGGGGATGTGCAACCATTAGGAGTGATAGTGTTTGGCTTTCGTCTTGCAAGTAAGGGGGGTTTGTGGAGTCATTATTGTTGCACACTGCCTAACGCATTTGGGTGACATGAACATTGGTAGTAGCTCATCACCTTCCTCAGTGTCAGTTGATGTGAGGGGCTATAACATCCTCACTAGTACACCAGGATTATGCCAAGCTTGCGATATATTCGGCACCATGTTGTAACAAAGCATATGAACCTCATGCATCACCTTTGTAGACAATATCCAATTGTCCTAACTAACATGTCCCCGGTAGCAGAACAGCAATTTAAACCCAATTTAAACCCAAACTGATGTACAAACATGATGTACACACATTCAACCACTTTCCCCGATGCTTCAAGTGATGTAGATTTGGCTGTCCTGGACAATGCAATCTCCCTCCTCACTCAACTTGACAAGTCTGACTACGACAACCATCACCGTGGCAACTTTTGGCCCTCATGCTTGTGGGCTACTCTCAGGTAGGCCAAAAACCCGACTGTAGTACATGTCAGGCAACCACACATGTATCTTACCCACACCCAGCTCGCACACAGAAGCTGCCTCCACACCCAGCCTCTCTTTCCCCCTACATCACTGCCTCTTCTGCCTTCCCATCTCAATATACGGCTTAACCCCTCCCATACTTGTACTTTAAAGGCTCTCATACTCGAAGCTTTTACAGCAGTACTTGAAGACTTTCAAGGCTCCCCCGCCAAGCTGGCCCCCAGCTGCTGCTCCACCCCCTCCATGTCACCCCCCTTGCCCACAGGCACACCGTTCACCGACCCCGCCATTGGGTCAACTGCTGCCATGGGATCCACTGCCGTGGCGGCAGCAGTGGCTGGGGTCCCCAGCTTGATGAGCGTGGAGAAGGAGACAGTCTGCTTGGCCTGCATGAACTGCTGGCCATACAGCACCAGCTGGTCGCGGTCAAAGGCCTGCGGGGCAATGTGGGAACAGGTGCACAGTTCAGCACTTTGCAGCATGTATGGAGATGGTACTGGCCACACACCACCAGCAAGTCAAGGTGACTCGGGTGGTGAACAGACTGGCACCGCATCAGCCAGAAGCGTGCCGCAAGGTTGCAGCCTGGGCAAGCCAGGACTGGAGCGCATGACCAGGGCAGCTTGGGACTGCAAGAGTTAAAGACTGCTGTTCCCGTCAGACTTGTACCAGTGCTTTCAGGCATACTAAAAAGACCACCCGAAGCCCAAGTAGCTGCATGCTTTACCAAGCAGGTGCATGCTCTGCAAAGTCGACCCAACCATGCCATTCAACCTGCATCCCCTCTCACCGCCACAAGCTTGGGCAGGATGACTTCCTCATCCTCCTGGATGTGCGCCGCCAGGTCCGCCTGCATGCGTGCCACCAGCCCTGCCAGGCCCAGGCCTCCAGCGGCACCCGTGCCAGCGGGGCAGCCCAGCGTGCCCAGCACTGCCAGCACCTCTTGCTCCACCTGCAGCAACAAGCACACATGTACTTGTACAGTCACCCTGAAAAAATGGTGTAACCGTTGGTGCATGAGCCATCAGTTCCTACTGTGCCATGGTGCGACCCCACAAGCAAGTCACAGCAAGACAGAGTGAGGCACACACTCAGAGTACCATCCAATACAGCATAAGCAGTTATCCACAGGTCCCCAAGCCTGCATGTTCTCGGTTATCCAACATATATCCTCATGTGCTAAATATGTATGTTGCCATGAGGTGCCAGCTCAGCTGTGGGCAGTGTCTACCTTGGCATGCTCCTCAAGGCTGTGCGTGACCAGGGGGCTTGAGCCCTCTGCGGCCATGCTGCTCAGCAGGGGATACAGCACCTGCTGCTCAGCCTGCAGGCATAAAGCCAACAAATGGCCGAGCCAGTGTGGATGGAAAGACCAAGGAGGGAGGCATGGCAGCATCAAGAAAACAATAAGAGCGCAGGAGTTTAACAAAATCCAAATAAATATATGACTATCGAGTGTTTACCTCACCTGGCTGTGCAGTACAATCTCCTGGATGATGGCTGCGGCATGCATCTGCATCAGGTGGGCATTTCCCTGTACAGCTGCCTGCTGGAAGTGGGTAAAGAGGGTCATCACACTGCGGTGGTCGCCTGCAGCACAAGTCGCAAAGTGTGAGACCGAGTTGAAGCAACAAAAAAAGTGATTAGAGAGCGCTAGCGACCAAGCCCATTTCGACTCGTAAGATACGCATGCGACAGCGCTTACAGATTACGATGTCAGTTAGCGTCGGGTCGAGAAGGGTGGGAGCCAGCCCAGCCGCCGCATCCTGAGTTGCTTGCATAGCTGCGGCACTGGCTGCAACTTCGAAGGTGGTCTTGTTTTCGGGCACTGCCATCAGAGACTGATCAGCTAGAAGGTTGCGCAGCCTATCAACGAGTCACCCAAGGAACGACTGGTGCTCTATTGGTTTGACACCTGAAGGGAAGCAGGGAGCCTATACCGCCGGATCAAAATGTGGATGTCAGAGGCTTGCTCGAGGGGCTGTGCTCGCAGGGGAGCCGCGACCCGGAAGGAAGCTGCTGTACCTTACAGCTCACCCTTAGGGCGCCCCTGCTGTGGGCGCAGCATGATCAGTGCCATGACAGGACGACGTGCTGGTGCTGCAATGCAATCGCTTGATATTTCGTGGAGGCTGGCTCCTCGTTTTCTCAGCTCGCAGGGAAGAGAACCACCCTTGTGTCATGGGCTCACACAGCAGGTCTAGGAGCCCAGAAGACAGGCATAGACGCAGGTTAGCTGTTGATTGCTGTGCAGCTATTAACTTGCTGCCTGTAAGGTAGCCTGACAAGACGAACGACAGGGGGTAACTAGCCAGGTAACTTGCCAGCGTGCAGGGCCAGGAGAGGCAGCCGGTCGCCTTCGCGTGGCAGGTCCCTCTCGCCCTCTTCTCTACACTCTCCCAGGGAAAGAAAGCGGCAGCAGAGGTGAGTGCCACTCCCTCCTCGATGGTGGCTTGGAAGTTGCGCCCCCACAAGATGCTCACTGCTCTGAATAACCTCCAGGGCTGGGCTTTTGCTATATTGGCTGCCCTCTACTGTTGGCTGCAAGCAGGCGCTACCGGACACGGCGGCAAGATGATGAAGAGCGGCAGCCTGAAAGCAAGAAGTGAGTGCACACACGCAGACGGTTTTGCTGCTTGCCATAGCGCAGCTAGGTGCAAGCAACCATTTTTAGACCACTGCCCTATTTCTTAGTCCCACCATGGTTTTAGTTGCTTCGCTTGAAACCACCGCAGCCTCTCTTGATGGGATCCTGTTGTACTCGTCCACTTGACGGGGATGCTTCTGCTCACGCTGGTCCTTGGTCAGGTGGCCAGATTGTGTGTGCAGGGGAGAAGCAGCGGCCGAGCCTGGTGTGGCATATGCAAACGTCTGATTGGGAGCTGGACTCAAGTGTCGCAAGAAGGAAGTCTGTGTCACGATGCCAGCCCCGTCTTGCCGCCTTTTGCAGGCAACAACAAGAGCTTGAGCTGACAGCCCAGGAGGAGGAGGAACTGGCACGGCGGGTCGAGGAGAAAGTGCAGGCAGGTGCCGTCCCTTGCTGTGCCTCCATTGCAGTCCCAGTGGGGTGCTATTCTGCAGGCCTAGGTCAGGCTTGGCTGCCTTCTCTCTTTATTGCGCTTGCCTAAGGTGTGGTGTGCAGCAGGTCTCCTACAGAGAAACAGCTGGCGCACCTTCGTGGCAGCACATGAAATGGGTGGTGTACGCTGGCAAGCCCTTCGCCCTATGCTTGCTTCTCATCCTCGCTTGGCGGGCAAGCAGGCAACTCAGGCCACCAATGGAAGGAAAGCATGAACCTGGCCTCCCCACTAAGCTTTTTCCAGAGCTTGCGGATTGCACATTTGTGGCACCTGCAGGCGAGGGTAGCTAATGCAATGGCGTCTGAAGAGGTGCAGCTGCAAATACAGGAGCGTTTGAAAGCAGAGAGGGCAAAGCTGGAAGACAAGGCAAGTATCGCATAACCACCTTGGCAGGGTTGTTGATGTCTAACCAGTGCATCTGCGGGTGGGCAAAGCATGCTTCAATGGCGCGGCTGCCCAGCCAGCTCCATATCCAAGCTGGACCAGTCGCAGACCTGTAGCATGATTGCACCCCTGCACTGCCTGACAGCGAATTGTCAGGGAGTGCCAGCAAACCACCAAAGTGCTGTGTTGGATGGCAGAAGCTGCTGCATAAGGATTGCCACCGTCCCAGGGTAGGAACTAGCTCTGCGTTGCAGCAAGCAGCTGGACATGCTCTCCTCAGCACTCAAGACTCTCCTGCAGTGGTTCAGATCATGCGGTGCGTCCACCAGGTGTTACAGTGTTATGCCAGCTGTGCGGGGAACCAGGTGCTTCGGGAGCACAAGCGCCACAGGCAGGCTATCTAGTCCTGGCACCTGCACATTGATCGCATGCCATCCACAGCCCGTCCTCTGCAGGTGTTGGGTGAAGCAGAAGCGGTGAGGAACACCCTGCTGGAGCACAAGAGTGGGGCTGCACCTACCCTTCTTGCACCCACCAAACCCTCGGTCATCGTCTACTCAGCGATCACCGCCTTCGGCACACCGTTACGCAGGTGTCGCGGCAGCTGGAGATGGAGAAGAAGATGCTGCTGGAGCGCAAGCGGCGGGAGCAGGAGGAGCGGCGGCGGCAGCAGGAGGAGATGGAGCGCATCCTGGAGGAGAACAGGCGTAAGGTGCTGCTTACCAGGGGATGGAGTGCTTCAATGTGTCACCTAGCGCCTAGCCAGCAGCAGCAGGAGCGAGCGAGCTGGGTGGGAGGTGGGGTTGTGCTGTAGCTCGAGGCAGCCAGCCTTACAAGTTGGCAGTATATGGAGACTTCAATGCCTGGGAGTAGATTGGCGGCATGCATTTCAGTTTAGTGCTGCATGGGCGCCCCTTGGTTTCAGGCAATGCCGGCACTACCTGCGCTATGTGGTCCAATATGTTCGCTTGGCCTTACAGGTGGAGGAAGCGCAGCGCAAGGCGGAGCTGGCAGCAGCACAGCAGGTGGCAGCAGCAGGGCAGCAGCTTTTCGTGCAGCGTCGAAAGCAGGCAAGTGATAGATGGCTTGGTCCTCGGTCAGGATAGGATGCTTCCAGTGTTGAAGTTGTGGTATGCTGATTTGCTGTCATGGCAGCTCCCCAGGCAAGCCTCAAGCCAGGCGGCTCACATGTTACAAGTAGGTTTGCAAGCTGAAGTATTGAAACGCTCCAGAAAGTTTGCGAGGCAATTTTTGCACCTGTGATCTGTGACCCACCTTTCTTCTGTTCTGCAGGGTCTTATATTGGTGGATGACTGATAATCATATACTCTGCAATCTTGAGACTGGTAAACGTCACCTCTGCTTGCAACTGACGGCCATGGAGTGCCGGATGTGGGGTGTTATTTAGATTTGAGGTAACAGTGACATATGATCTATAGAGACAAGCTGATACTTAAAACTCGTAGCCAGGGGAGCTGCAAGGGTGGTCATTGACAGAGGAAAGTGCCCAGGCTCCAAGCTTGCGTTCACCGGGTGGGTGCATACCTTGTTGCGGCCTATCAGCTTTGTAGCTGCAGTTAGCACCACTACAAGTGCAATTTCTTTGAGTTTCTCCCAAACAAATGGCAGAAAGTAGTTGACAAGCGCTCAAGAACCCTGCAAAGGCCCTGGTCCACCCCTGAGGTTACCAGCTTGCAGTACCGTCAGGCCTGCCGTACTCGTACCCCACATCTCCACACAGCCACAGCCTTGATCATCAAGAACCCGTCTTCCGAACAGCTTGCCAACAGGTCAGCAGGAGGCATCGAGACTGGTGGTCAAGGAGTGTGAGGTAGGGGAGCGATAAGGTGGGTAAAGGGGTCCCATCACATGTCCACCCCAAGGAAAGGGGTGTGATCGTCAGACTCGAAACGTCTCACTCGAACTCCACTCAAGTTTTCCTGTAGCTGCAGGCAGCATACTGACATGTCTCTCACGCTGCCAAGCCTCCTGGTTGCCTGGCTTACGCTGGCCCAGCTCCTAGCAGCCTCAGGTAGACCCCTTGATACCGCCCAGCCCCTCACACAAGCTCGTGAAGACAAAGATGTCTTTTATATCTTTGGATATGGCAGCTTGCTGAACAAGGAGTCAGCCCAGAAGACAAATTGCGGCCTCAGCGGCTTGGCTGAGGGGTCAGTAGGAGGGCTGGAAAGGCTACTGGCCCTAGCAGCAGGCCAAGCTGGGCAGCATGGTGATGATGCCTTGGCACGCCTCTACAGGACACTGGAGTCTTGTGCACCAAAGAATGTTAGGGCGGTGCGAGTGAGCGGCCTACGGAGAGGCTGGTATGCCTCAGGTAAGTCGCTCCTCGTGTGACACTGGGTGACATTGTGGCATATGCCATCATTTAGGACCCTTTAGGATAACCAGCAAGCTCTATGGGTGGCAGCGTCTGGCCTTCGGCAACTAAACGAGGTGAGAGCCGTACAATACTTAACCCAAGAACGTTGCTGACGTGCAGCTGATTCTTTTGGACCTTACCCTATCCACCCCTGGCCAGAGAGTGCTTACCTCAATGGCTTCTCTGCCCTGGGAGCTTACTTTGATGAGGGGTACACCACCACGGGGATCGTGTACGAGGCGACAGCACAGGAGTACAATGCTACGGTAAGCCTGTGCTAATGTCTGGGTTCCACCGCTTACCCCGCTTCTGATGTGCAATGGGGCTTGGCAGGCAGGAGACAACGAGGATAGTAACACATGGGGTGTAGATATCATCTACTGCAGCCTGTCAGCAGCTCTATCAAGGGAAAATTTCTCGCATTGCAGCCAACCGAGCCCAGCCGGGTCCCTAGGACCCCTGCCACGCTGCTAGCGTGCCCTCCCGCCGCTAACACAGCCCACCCTTGGCTAATTTAGGTAAACCAAACTGCCCAACAAAGAGGTTACTGTTGTCTGTAGCTGCGGCGCGAGGGAGGCTACAGGCTCACAGAGCTGGGTCCTTCCCACTTCACGGTTCTAGGTGGCCCTGAGCTGCCACCGGGGGCCAGAGTTACCGTCTTTGGCATGCGGCCTGAGAGGCTGAGACATCCCACGGCAAAGGTAGGGTGTGGCGCCACTGTCTCTTGGGGCCATTGCAATATGAAGTGACGGTGCTGGCTTGGGAGTGGGCACGGTGGACTGTAGTCCTGCTGCATCCCCGCCTTACCAGTAAGGCTGTTGATGTGCTGCAGGCGCCCATCGCCAGCTCTTATGTGGATGTCTTTTTGTCAGGGGCACAAGAGCTGCAGGCCGCTTTTGGGCTGGAAGGTGATGCCTACCGTAGGAGCTCCCCGGACCAACAGTATTCATCTTTCATGGAAGAGACAATTCGCACCACATATGCCTGGAGCCGGTAGGTGGCCTTGTTGGTGTAACTTGGTCAGCTGGTTGGGCGTAGCTCTGTCAAGGGTCTATCCCAGGTTTTACGTGTCTCGAGTCCAGATCGCTGGTGTTGTTTGCGTTGGGCGGGCTCGGACGGTGAGCAGGAGTTGGCAGGGCTGGAGGCAGGAACTTGTTGAGTCCCCGTTCGTATGAATGGCGATTTTCACTGTCTGGCTGCAGGTATTGGGTCAACGATCGCTCAACGCCGCTACGACCCTTTGTGGAGTCCCCGGCTGTGTTTTATGTTGACATAGCCTTGTGGAACTGGGCGCCACATGAAGCTCTGCAGGGGATGCGCTTTCCTGGCCAGCCCTGGGAAGAGCCAGAGAAAGTGTCAGACGCTTAGTGATGAGAGGCTGTCAGGAGTGTCACTGTGACTGACCTCCGTTGTCGACAGCAGGAGAGAATCTAACACTCGCTGCCTCGCGAGGCCTCGGGCGCTGTAAGCCCGCCGGCGCCCGCTAATGCGCAGCACGCAGGACTTGTGAAGAGGATGGCTTTAGTAGCCAAACCCTCACATATTTGCATTGAAGCATCTGTCTTTACATTTAAAAGCATAACGTTCCCAACATAAACGCGGTGTGCCTCCGCCTGATACACCCGAGGGACATCCCCGTTGCGTGCCGGTTAAGGAGGCGAGGGGAGGCACAGCGGCAGCCGGGGCAGCTGGCAAGCTGTCGTGGCCTGATAGTGGCCTATCTTCGACGGAGCGCCGAGCTTCCCAGGCGGCCCGCGCCCTTGAGTGAGCAAGATGGCAGCGCTGCCCGATGAGCCAGTGCTCCCGGCAGACTTCTTCAAAGCGCAGCCTTGGTCCTTCGCTGACTTCCACGACATGTTGGAGATCGGCAAGGGCAAGTGAGTGGGGCTGTGCCATCTCACATTGCTGCCCCAATCACCTTGGCAGCAGGCTGCCTGATGTGATGTGAGCTAGAAACGGGCGGTAGGCTACATCTCTTTCCAAAACCCTACCTCGGTTGAGCCCGGTATTGCAAGGCAGGCCCCCGGTGCAGCAGGTCCCCGGTGCTGTACCGCAATTGAGCCTGGCTGGGCTTACGTGCAGGGACACGGTCATATACAGCGCCTCCTGTCCCAAGCTTGGCAACAAGCGCGTGGCTGTCAAGATGTATGACAAGCACAAGGTGCAGCCCACCAAGTACCGGGCCATCAAGCGGGAGATTGCTATGATGATGTACTTCACAAACAAGCGGTAAGGTCGCTGACAGGCAAGGAGGCAGCTGACGGTATTCTGCAAATGCGAGGTATCCTGCTTCCAGCCCACTGGATGAGTAGTAAAAACAGGCACTTAGATTTGTACAGGGCTGGACACAAAGCGAGATCTGCACGACAGGAAGTCCCATTGCTCCCACTTTCGCTTATACAGATTGCGTCGATAGTGTTTACTTGCAGGTTACCGTTCTGCTGTGAATACTATGGAGCATTCCATGACGCAGACCACATATATGTGATCATGGAGTATTGCGCGGGTGAGCAATCGCTCTGTCATGAAAGATAGCGTAGCATGCGCCTTGCTGTGGGGATAGAGGCAAGCGCATGCTTCTTGGGAAACCTGGGACCTGAAAACCACCTTGTGTGCCTTGGGATGACCTTGGAATTATGGATTCCAGGTGGCGACTTGTTGGAGAAGCTGCTAAAGGACAAGAAGGCCATGAACGAGAAGAAGGTGGCCATAGAGGTTGCAATCCCTATGCTGACCATCCTCAAGCAGCTGCACGCTATGAAAATCATCCACAGGTGCGCTGAAATTTCAGCATACTGGTGGGCGCCTGGCGGCATGTTCAGTGATCTATTCCCACAGGCTCCAGCTGCCATCCCCAGTGAAGACTAATGTGAATGGGATTGCCACGGAACCCTGCGATTTGCACAGCAAGCCTGTCATGAGGCTCTGCTGCGATTTCCTGCCGCAGGGACATCAAGTTGGAGAACATTTTCATTGATGATGCGGGCAGGATCAAGCTAGGGGACTTTGGGCTGACAATGAGCATGAAGCAGGAGTCTGCCATCTCCCCTGTTGGCACCGTGGAGTACATGGCCCCCGAGGTGGGTATGGCCCTAGGCAAGTTGCTGCAGTGTCCGGATACAGAAACAAGACCCATGCCACATTGGTGCATTAAGGACAAAACCATGAGGACAAAAGAGCTCGCAATCACTAGATACGGGGGTTGCTATCCTGCAGGTGGTGGCGCTGCCGCCCGTTGACCTGGTTGTCAGCGGTCAAGTCAAGGCGCAAGACATTCCGCCCACCAACGAGAAGGTGGACATCTGGGCGCTGGGGGTCACGCTGTACGAGCTGGTCACAGGCAAGGAAGCAGCGTCCCTGGCCAAAAGCCTGGCCAGAAGCCTGGACAAAAGCCACTCCAAGGGTCTGGCAGCCCTCTGCATCTAGCTGCTGCAGCCAGGCGAGCATGAAGCGCCCATGGTCCTGATGAAGCTCAATGACACTTCCAGGCCCAGCCCTAGCATGGGAAGGAAGGAACAAATGCCGATACCGGTGTGCTGTCATGTCGGCTGCGTGCTGCTCAGCGATCATTGGACTGTGCAGGGCGCCTGCCATTTGAAGGCAAGGACAAGCCAGAAATCAAGCGGAACATCACGGCCAACAACCTGGCAGGGTTCCCTTCCTTCCTTACCCCTCAGGTGAGGTTTTGACCCAGCGCAAGCCTGTGTTGATCTCCACAGACAGACTGATCTGCTCAGGCCACTGATACCAAACACTGCATGCGTTCGCTTTGCCATGAGTACTTGGTTTCTGCTGCCGCAGTGCCAGTCCATGATTCGTGCGATGCTCACCTACAATGCCGCTGAGCGGCCCTCGGCAGAGGCCCTCCTAGCCCACCCCTACATCACCATGTACAGCCCATCGCTCAAGCCTGGCCTTTTTGCCAACGTCATCTCGCTGCAAGCCTTCACACCTGGCGCAGGAGGTACGTGTCTGCCGCTCTCCATGCTACCATCTAGCCGTCAAGGATGTCCCTGCTGAGGCTCATTCCAGGGTGTGGGTGTGCTGCAGCAGTGGAGAAGGGGCAGGGCAGTGCAAGGGGGAGTTCATCATCAGCACAACGGACGGCTGCACAAGGGCAAGCGGGCCGTAGCAACAGGAGCAGTGGGCAGATAACTTATCGCGATGCCCTAGCAGGTGTGGCCGCTCCAGGGGAGCCTTGCTCCACACCTCGCACGCCAGGCGGGACCACGGTCGGCTTTAACGTGCACAAGGGCAGGGCAGCCACATCCATGGCCACTCCCATGGTAAGTTGGGGCTGATGCCCCTCCTAATGCTTGCTAGTTTGGCCGAGTGCACTTCAGATGGGGGCTTTTTGTATGCTTGAACAGCCCCGCACAGACCTCACCTTGTCACCACTGGGCTCATGCAGGCCGCACACGGGGTTGTGGGTGCCTTCCACCCGGGATACGGCGACTGGAGCAGTCATAGTGGCCACTCTAGGCCCGCCAGCCCCCATAAGGCCAGCTCTTCTCCTTTCTCTCCATCTAGGATGGGGGAGGGCCAGGTATGGTAAGGTGGAAGAGTTGGATAGCACCAAGTCTAAAGTGTCTGCCCACCGCGGTATCATTTTGGAAAAATAGCCTCATGATGCGTTGTCACACCTCCGTTGTGCATTGTCTCACCATGATCATTGTCTGTGAGAGCAGGGATTCCATGGGGCCGGGATGGATGATGGCAGCCGGCTGGACGACCCAGCTAGGCGGGCCCACTCTTGGTCGTCGGCCAAGGGATATCAGGCAGTGAGCAGCCCGGAGCGCAGCAATGGTAGTGTGGTGCAGGCAAGTTGTGCAGGAGCCGTGTAGCGTGCACTCACTGTGGCACATCCGGATGCTTGGTGCTGCATGATACAACTGCAAAGTCGGATCCCGGTGGGATTTGAAAAACACTAATCCTGGAGGAATAGCAGAGTGGGCGATTTTAATGAAGACTCAACCCTGTTGCTGAGGTTGCAGGGGTTAAAAACCACACTGAAGAAGCTCTTCACCCGGCGGTCCACACACCAGCGGCTTGAGGACATGCAGGCTGACTCCCTGTCGCAGCCTGCAAGCCCTATCACTTCTTTCACGCAGCCAACCTCTGTCCAGCCCCTTTAGTGTCCCATTGTTGGTGCCAACGAGTGCGCCAATCCCATGCAGCGGGCTTCCCAGGTGTGCTTGGTAGCGGTCGACTCCTGTGCAGTGTCAGTGGAGACACTGTGTCATGCTGGATAATGCTAAATAGTAAATTGCGCATTCCCCTCTTTCTTCGACTTGTATTTATCTTTTTGCTGTTGCGCCTACTGTCTATGTAACAGTAGGATTTTTGCATGGCAACTCATATTCTAGGGAGTGCTATCACATAATGTGTTGGCTGGGATGTTGTTGTTGTGTTTTAGTCGCCATGTGGTCTTGGAGGGGAGTGTAGTTGTGTTCTAGCCAATATCTATGCGTAACTTGTTACCACGCTAACTTAGGATAGGTATGGTTATGCTGCAAAGGGTTCAGTCAATTTTGAAGTGACTGAATGCATGCCGCCAAAGGTGTAAAGCTTGCTCGTCACTACGCAGCTGAGTATCAAAGTAGTGACCATCAGCCACTTCTGTTGTCATTACGCCTTGTCAACAAGACAGCCCCACCTTTCCAGCTTAGCGAGGATGAGACAGTGTCCAGCCTGTATGACCACAGGGCCGCCCAGCCATGGCCAAGCCTCAGCTCCGCAGCCATCTAAGGCATACCAAGCAGCCGGTCTTCGGCTGTGATGCAAGCAGCCAGCAAGCAGTCCGATTTCTAACTTATTCCCAAGCCTGACACATATGTGCCGTGGCCTTCATGGCCTTTTGGCGGGCCTTTATCTGGTCTTGTACTCTACGTCCATGTTCAGGGCCGAGTACTACAACCACAGGGGCAAGGCATCACTGGACATGTCTTTATGTTTGCACACTGTCCACCATTGATATTCATGACGCCTTTTGAGGTTGTGGCCACTAACTGTGGTAAGGCTAGGGTAAGTTTTGACTTTGCCTCCCGCGGCACATGATCGAATCGACCTCAGCAAATCAAGCCAATTGGCTACACTGGCTGCACAGTGGCCCTGTATATTCCAACTAGAAGGGCTCCCAGGACCACTTGGACCACGAGGCTGCCGCTGAGGCCAGAAAACTTCACCAGAGCCTTGCAGCAGACTGGGTTGCGCCCTTGATGGAGGTCAGGTAATGCCCCCGGCCATTTTGTGGCCGGGGGAACAGCCCTGCAAAATTTGATATGGCCGACAGCTGCGCATCGGGCTTTCTGCTCCAAGCTCGGTGGGTCTGGCTGTCAGAGGCTCTTGGGGTTGGGTGTGGCTTTAGGACACAGATGAGGGGACCCAATGGGATTTCCAGCTGCAAGCATCCCTGTGCTCGACTGGCAGGGCATCCATGGCGTTGGTCATGCGTGTCTGTCACGCTGCAGTTGCTAACTTACCGCAGCCAACGGGCACCAGGGAGGCTGAGCAACACCGCCACCTGGGGCCGAGTGATGTAGGATTCACCAAGAGCAGGAGACTGCTGTGCATCTCGTCCTCAGATGCTCAAATCACCTTCATCTCCACCGCAGGTGATCTCTGGCATGACTTGGAGTCCATCCGACTCTGCCCACATGACGGAACATTAGTCAGAAGGCGCGATTCTATTCGTTGATGAGCCTCTTTATAGGATAAGGCCTGCGTTGGTCAACCTTCAAGCTGAGTGGGCAGTGGGTCTCGTACTAGCGGGTGCCCCACCTCATTTGTTGACAGGTTCATCCTTGCAAGACGGACTGGCAGACAACTCAGGCACATGCAACTAATCCGGGCTACTCTCCGCCGCTGGGTGCTTAAAGAGCACGTTGACGAAGATGTCGGTAACCTGCAAGAGGCCACCAAGGTCCATCAGAGGCTGCAAAGCCGCATTTACTGGAAGGGAACGGAAGCTTGCATGACCAAGCTGCGGCTAGTACGTCCTTTTGAGGAAGATGCAGAGGGCCTGCCGCCGCGTGCTTTGGAGCAGGAGCATCAGCTGGGGTCGTTCACACCCGCTTCCAAGCCTTGGTATATACTCCATCCTTCGGTATGTCAACAAGGCCAATCGTGGTTTTGCTCAGCCTTTGGTCAGTCGCCTGAGGCAACCGATGCGCGCTGCAGGGTTGGGTACGACAGATTTGGGACACACTAGCAGTGGTTCTAATCTACGCCCTGGTTCTCGTCATCCCAGTGGAGATAGCCTTCTATGAGCAGGACAACAGTTGGTGCGCCAGTGCACAAGCGATGGATGTGTTGTACTGGCATGCTGTGCAACCATGGTGCCCATAGTTTACAAACGCAAGGTTTACGATTGTCAGGCGGTTGTCGTGCAGCGACTACTTCAGTGATGCTGTCAAAGGAGATATGAACAGGCTGGGCAGGCCGTGGCCTCGTTCTGCAGCGGTGAGGTGCAGCCGTACCTTTCCATTAGTGGTCTACCTCTGCTGAGAAAGGAAGGGCCCAGATGCAAGCTTGGCCATGCCTGCCGTACGCGCTTGCAACTAGCTATTTACTGCCCCTGTCCGATTGCTGCTGCGTATACTGTAGGGCTTCTCAACCTTCACAAATGTGTTTTTCCTTCTGGATATCTTCTTGAACTTTTTCACTGGTGAGGTAGCGTAGAAACTGAGGGGGATATTGGAAACACGTAGGACATGATGCACAGCTGCTAAGGCTACCCACTGCATGCAGGGTTCTACACTGTTGGCAGCGACCAAGAACCAGTCGCTGTCTACTGTTTGAAGAGCATAGCGTGAGTAGGAAGATAAAAGCAGCACTGGGCTTGGTTGCGTCGCGACAATGATACACCTGGAAGAATATTGGGTGGAATAGGGGTAGTCTAACCCTCCAGCAGGCATTGCTTGCAGAGTCAACTACCTAGACCTGGTGCGACTACTATTAGAGCCACTTTCAGCCTCTGCAGGCAACACTCTAGAATGTGCATCTGCGATAGCACGCATAACATGGGCACTGGTCACTGGCTTTTTCGTCAACAGCATTGTCTGGTCACCGTTGGTTACCATGCAACCGCCGCAGCATCCAAGCCCCAGCAGTATGCCTGCCTGCAGCGCTGCTATCCAAACCTTTTGCTGGATGTTGCGGCGTGCCTACCTCTCAACTGCATTCTTGTGGCAGCGGGCCACAGTACTTACAATGTGGGACAGCTGGTCAGGTGGGTCAAACAGATTGTGTTGGTCCTGCCTTGGCAGGAAAAGTGCTTCTGCTGCAAGTCTGTTAACTTGAGTACTCCCCACCCCTGCAGGCTACTTAGGGTTGTGACGATTGGGAGGAGGGCCCATGGGAGCCCATTTCGGTGGCTTGATACAATCTCAGACCTACGTCATGAGTTTAGCTACAACATCAGGCGCCTGATTTCCTTTGGATTCTTCCTCTTTGTTTTGATGCACTACCTGGCTTGCCTGCTTTGGATCACACTGCGAGTACAGGACTTCCCTCCTTGTGAGTGTGAAACAATGCCATGCTTCTGTACTGGCGGACCATCCTGAACACATGCAGCAAGGTATCTGCATATCCGATTTGACTGCTGTGGGAGCCTCACAGACCCTGCCAGGCTCCTTGCTGGCCAAAGTGCCTGGCTGCTTGCGGTGCAGTGACATGGCCAAGCCAGCTAGACATTGTTTATCACCCTGTGATAGAGCAGTGGCTGTGGTGCTACTTCGCTGTATCCTCCGCAATGATTGGTCTAGGCAAGTGTCCGCCAGTGCTATTTGTGCCTTGCTCTATGAATGAGGCTGTCGCAAGCTCCATGACCTACACGTCGAACCGTGAGGTTTGCATCCTGGCGTGCAATTGCAGGGTATGCTTCCTACCCTCCACAGGTGGGCTGAGCGTCTAGAAGCTTACCAGGACGGTAAAGTTCGGCTTAACCGTGCTGTAGACGTACTTCACCCTGGGCGCTGTGTAGCTAAGCAAACAATCATCTGCATGCGGTGCAAGGCATATGAAGTAACATGCAAGCTCTTGTCTTACATGCATGCACTCTTAAGCATCGCAGACATGGCCGGAGGCGTTATGCTATGTCCTTATTATGATTGCGGTGAGTGGCGTCCCTAGTTGGAGAATTTAGTTGTTTGCCTCTCATGTTCGGGAGTGAGGCTAGAGACCCATGCACAGTGATGTGCCCCTTGCAGTCGAACGTGACCTACGCTTTTTTCAATGGTTTGATCCTGGCCACCATCCTCAGCAGTGCAAGTGGTCGTCAGGAATTCAAGGACTTCATGGATCGTTCTCTGGTAAGCATTTCCTCTATGCAAAGCTGAGAGGTCCAGCTTACTGATGTGCTGCTAGCTGCAAGGTTGCTATTGAGCATCGCAGCTTTCGTTTGATATTTTACTGTGATTTGAGCTTGCTGCAGAGGCCAGTCCCTGGTATGTCTGTATCATCCGTTATGTTGTCCCTGTGGCAGGCCATGCTGAAGTTGCGGAAGGTGCCTCAGCCGCTCAAGGCCCACATCATTGAGTACTTGAAGCACAAGTACCGCCGCCACTGCATTGTTAGGGATGCCGATGTGCTCGCTGAGCTTCCACCCCCCATTCAGCGGCAGCTGGCGGTGGTCAGCGTGGGTCAGACGCTTGGGCGTATGCCTCTCTTTGCAACCAACCTGGGCTTACTTCAGGATGTGGCACCCTTGGTCGTGCACACGGTGGCCATTGAAGGTGCGACGGCAGTTGCAAGCGTGTGGGCCTGGGGCTTAACAGTGTTCAGTGATATTGTAGGGCTTGTCGATCTGCTGAACAGCAGGTAGCTCCATCGCTCTGTAAGGCAATGGAGAGACTGCCACACATGGTGTCTTTGCTTTGACAAGCCTCATTTTTGCTTAATCCTGAGCAGGCCAGATCCTACAACAGCAGGGTCATGGTGTGGAGCAAGTGTACTTTATACAACAGGGCTTTGTTGATGTGGAGATGGATGGCTGCCTCGTGGACACTCTTGGAAAGGGGCAGCACTTGTGCGAGGTGGCCCTCCTACGCATCCCTGTGTCCGAGGTACGACCGATTTGTTTGATATTGACGACAGACTGCCTGACGGCCCGCATCCACTACTGCCGCTATCCCTTCATGAGATGTGGCCAGTAGCGTCCAGCATGGGTGATGGCCATGGTCCAAGATCTTGACACCTGCTTGGGGTCCTTCTCGCAGGAGGAGAAGCTAATTGCCGGCTCAGTAGCTGGGCGGCGTTTTACCTCGCCAGTAACCTACAAAGCCCTTTGCAGCTGCGAGCTGTATGCTATCAGAGCTGCCGACTTCGACAGGGTGCGCCAGTTGCACCCGGAGGTGGAGGCGGAGCTTGCTGCAGCGGCGGCCAGGTGGGAGGGTGTTGTGAGACCCAGCTTTTGCACACTGGATTGGTGACGCGGCGTGCCTCCCCATGACATGCAACTTCTATGACTCGCTTGCTGAGGAACTTGCTGAGGTGAGCAAAATCCTGTTAATGGACATGGCCAGCCCATTAGGCTTGGATCCTCTGCAGGCATTGCCACCGGCTAGAGAAATATCGCAACATCACCCTGCAGCCTTCGATGCAAGCTGACAGCAGCAGGCATGCGCATGACCCAAACGCTGCAACAGCCAGCGAGCCCTTTGGCTTCGTGCACCGGTCCATCACCATGCCAGAGGCCAGGGAGCCTGAAGGCACTCAGCTTGAGGTACGTTGGGGTTTGCAGAATGTGCAGGCACCAGTATCGACAAGATCCCTGCCCGCCATGTACTTCAGGGATATGGTGCTCTGCCATGTTGTCTGTGACAACTGTCGCATGCAGACAGCTACCAGTACTGTTGTTTAGTTGAACGCTGGTGGTGCAGAGGTCACTGGCGCGCTGCAGCGTCGGTGGCCTTGGGACGGTGTTGGATACAGCGGGTGTGGCCGGACTTGCCCAAGCACCAGGCGGCAGCAAAGGACAGGCACCGCAGGGGCGCAGAAATACGAAGCCCGCTAGCAGGGTGGACATATATGCCGTGTCAGGCTTCGCACCGGCAAAGGGAAGTGGTACGGAAGAGCTGAGTTAGAGTAAGGCAAGGAGCGTAGTTTCTGCCAAAGTATACGCTTGTGTTGCAGGTGTTTCTCCATATTTTATCTTGGTTTCATTGGGGTTTTCACGATAGAGGTGCACTGAGAAGTGGTTTTACTCCTATGTACATGGTTAGGCAATTTCCCAAAGACTGGGTGCATGCCGCAGCAAATGCACCTTGCCTGCCACCAAGCTGAGCATTGTAGATAGTGACCAAGCTCCACTGTTTGGTCGGAGTCCTCTCAAACAAGACAACCACCCCAACTGCATGAGGAGTCACAACCTGCAGTCTGTCGGGACAGGACCGCCCTGCCACGACCAAGCCCCACAGCACAGTGCGCAGCAGCCCTAAGGCACACTAAACCACAGCGAGCAAAACTAATCTCCAGGGTCATGCAAGGAGCCAACAACGTGTCAATTTTCATAGCATTCTCTAGCAAGACACAAATGTGCGGCTGCCTTCAGTCTCTCATGGCCTCATTGTGGGCTTCCATCATTGTCTTGTAGTCCTCGTCCATGTACTGGGCTAAGTACTGCAGGCGGGGGTGGAAACAAAGGCACGACTCAGACGCACTCTGCATCCCGTCGTGTACGTACAGCTCAACTCTCACACCCTGTTCGCACTACCTGCCACCCATGCTAAATACTGGGCACGTCAAACCAGCGCAGCCTTGAAGTTGGTGATGAGTGGCATGCATGTTTGGCTGTGCTGCAAGGTTAAATTGCCGTGGTGCGCCTCGAAACAAGTATGTGCACTGGCCACTCTGATCCGACTTACGGCAGCCGGCGCCACAGAACCTAGGGCCTGCAGCTTCCAGGGCAGTCCTGGGGCAGAACACAAGCTAGCCATCCAACCTTTCACACCTACTACCCTCTGCTCACCTTCACAGAGTGGTCCTCCACTGCCACTGCCTTGATGCTTTTGTTGAGCGCCTGCAAGAAGCCCCTCTGCCCGCACCAGCGATGCAGGAAGTCCAGCGAGATGATGGTGTCGGTGGCCCCTGCATGCTCAGAATCAGGCTGGCCAGCAGCCTCAAAGCTGTGCCCCTCCCTGCTGGCTGTTACCACTCCAGATTACCCATGGTGAGGCACCGAGCTTGCAAGGCAGCAAAGGGGCAACATGTGCCATCCATCCAGCAGAGATATGCAGCAGGCAGCGACCAGCTACAACACAGTGGAAGCTGAAGAGGTGGTAGTAGATACCTGCATTCATGTGCAGATACAGGCTTGCTCCGGCTAGCAACTTCCCGACCTAGTGCCAAGCTGTCTCTCACCGCCCAGTGTGTTGCTGCTTCCACTTGCGTACCCACCTTCGCCATAGCGCTGCATGTGAGGCCACAGCAGCAGGTGGCAGACCTTGAGCAGCAACTCCAGCTGGGAGATGTGGTAGCCGCCCTTTGGTACAGCGCCATGGCCGCCACTGGTGGCCCCAGCCACAAGGCCCTTGGGGTTGCTGAACCTGCACGCCAGGGAACCAGGGCGGGCAGCGGCATTGCTGGGTGGGTTGCATCACCGCTGGTAGCACAGGCACGAAAGGCAGCACATCTGATCTTACCAGCATTGGCAGTTATTGGCAGGGGTGAACTTCGTGCTGTGCTTGCCGTGCCATACGGAAGGATCTAGCTCAGAGACTCAGAGAGAGAGCTATTGGGACCGGCTGGTCGCAGTATGTGGCTTTGGCCAGCAGTGCACCAAGTCCAAGGCTACCAGGCGGATGGTAGCCCACCCAGCCATGCTCCTTTTCTTTCCAGTATATGAGTTGTCATTGCACCCTGGCCATTCTTTTTCATGGCCCTGCTGTTTTACGGCCACATCATAAGCAGGGGTTGGAGAGATGGACAGCGAGGTCTCACCAGGGCTGCGTGGCAATGACAGCTGTGGGGTCGACCGCGCCATCCCTGCTGCGCTTGATGGCCGAGGCTGCCGAGGCGGCGCCGGCACCGCCCTTAGTCGGGATGACTCGTTCCAGCAGCAGCGCGCCAGACAGCTGCTGCAATGCCAGAGCACGTGGGCTGGAGGCTGCGGGAAGCCGCTTGAGCACCTGTCGCACAAGGGCAGACACAGCAAGCATAAAGTATCTGATGCAGTGTCCACTTTACTAGACACTGAACTTGCCTGGGAGTGATCGGAGGTACTGCCAGTGACAGCAGGACGAGGGGAAATTCTGCGTCAACAACAGTGGCGCTCGCAGCAGGAGCGAGTAGTAGAGGTGGCAGCGAGGGGGATGCCTGTAGGACCATGCCTGGAGAGGCCCCGAGCAACTCAGAGACCCCAACGAGCGATCAACATTTTGTACCTGGAAAATCCGTCCAACATGCGTTCACCCTAGCAATCCGCCAGGGAGCAGCTGCAATGTATTCTGCCAGCCTGCACCTGCCAGACGCTGTCCCACGCCTGGTGCAGGCTGGTGGTAAAGCACACCACCAACCTTGAGGTGCGCCGTGTGCGACTGGGCCAGCCTGCCCAGCTCGGCTGCCATGTGGGGCAGCCGGCGCTGCCAGTCTCCCTCCTCAAACGCACCCAGCAGGGCCAGCATGGCATCGTCAAGGTCGTCCAGGAGCAGCCTGGATGAGGAGCCAACATCACGCCTTGGCTTGGGATCTAACCGAAGTGCCAATCCCTTTGCAGTTGCAGGCATCTAACGAAGGTGCCGGAGCTCGCAGGTGTCCCATGGAGCATGGAAAAAGAGGCAGGCAGTGATTAAGCAGCAGGGGGTTCCGCAGGGAAGTGTCTGCAAGACAAACTAGAGGCAGCCGCTCCAATTACCCTAACACAAGCGCAGACATCCGGCTCTTACGTGTCGTGCAAAGTTTTACATAGCCCTGCCAACAAGCAAGCAAGCCCAATCATGGATGGCAAATGCCAAGCCAGTTGCCTGGGCTTGGCATACCCCGCCGCAACCGCACCCCCGGCCCACCTCTCACAGGGGTCTAGGCCCAGCAGTGCCACAGCCAGTAGGAAGTCTATCAGCGCCTCACGGTCCATCACAGAGGCGGCCAGCGCGGAATTCTGCAAACCATGGACGAACACAAGGCATCAGGCAGGGCACAGCAAGAACACACTGCGTCCAAGCAGTGGTCTATGCAGCTGGAAAGGCTTTTGGTGCGCTTTTGGCTGCTGAAGGGGTGATGCCTTCATAGTCCAGGGCACTGAGTAAAAGCTTGCACTAACGCGCCTCTGCCCAATGTGCCAGTTGCATCCCCAGAGCACAGTATTCTGATATCACAGTTTGGCGTGACAGTGGAGGTGCAGGAGGCGCGTTGGTGCAAACGGTTACCCAGTCACACCCCCAGATCAAAGAATCCGTCGTACATCACCGCTGTTTACTTGCACCAGAAGCCGAGCATGAGCCACTGTAGGTCTGCATGGGCTGCACTGACCTGTTGGCAGTATCGGCACACCGCCACTACTGTCTGTAGAATCAGCTTCACTGCCTGGACTCTCATTGGCGCTGTTCCCTGGTCGCTGCCACCGCCACTGCTGCTGCCTGCTGCCCCAGCCGCCGCCTGCTTGTGCTGCTGCTTGCCATGGTTTGGCCCAGAGGTTGCAGGAGGGCTGTAGCCGTTGGTTACAAGGGCCTCGTACAGTGACCTGATGCTGGGTAGGCTGTTGACCGTGCAGGGGTTGGGCAGTGACGTGTACACAGGGCTGGCAGCTGCACAGGGTTAAGTTTAAAAACAGTTCATGACGAGGCAATACATTCCTCACGCCGGTTTTAAAAGCAGGCACCTAGGCTACACAGCCTTCCCAGCTTCAACTTTACATGTACGATGCAGTTGTTTCCAAGGGATATCTAAAGGTGGGAAGCTACTTGCGTACCCAGCGAGGCATCCAGCCCGCAAGCTCACCTGGCGGCAGGCCATATGTAGCATCTAGGGTGAGCCGCTGCAGGCCTGGGTCTCCCAGCAGCGTCAGCAGGGCCACAAAGGCAGCCCCTGCCACCTCCATGTCCGCCGAGTAGGCCAGCAGCTGTGTCAGGGCCTCCACAGTGTGACCGTGGGCCCTGCCACGCCTGCACACAACAAACGTAGCAGGACTTACAATGTTGGCGGCTCTCCTTGAGTCGTCACGAGTGCTGTAGGAGTTGTGGGGTCTCGGAGAGATCTGAACGGTGCCTGCCGCCCTGCACTCTCTGCCCTGCTGGAGTGAGGTCTACCGATCTATTTGGCTGCCAAGCACAACCCGATGCGGCCCTTCCAGGTGCACTAACCGCCAACACTGTCTTCAAAAGTCAGAGTATCCCCCTGGTATCTCACCTCAGCGCTTCGTGCTGAACAAACCCGCAGCGCACCCCCTCCCGCAGCAGCGTAGCCTGGCCCTCACTCGCCAGTGCCTGGTCTGGCAGGAAGCTGGCATCAACACTCAGGGCGCCCAGCGCGGCGTCCACCCCCTCCATATAGTCAGGCTGGCAGGCTGCTGCTGGCTCTTGTGGCTGCGCAGCATAGCATTGGCACAACGATTCTCACGCTGCGGGTGTCAGTAAGTTAACAAAATCAGCTGGCTTGTCCTGAGTGGGTGTGGCGCGACTCAGTCCTTGGAGTTGCCGAGGCAGTGCATGATCACCTCACTTCGGCAGTATGCAACAGCACACACCTGTTCCGTTCTCTGGCTCAAGCCTCCCTCCCAGCATGCCAACCCCACAGCACTCACCAAGGCTACTGGGAACAGCACTTGCTGTGTTTCCTGATATTCCTCCAGGGCTGCCCCCATGTCCAACCCCAGCTGCCGCTGCAGCTCCGCCATCTGCACCCAGCAGGCGTACATCTTGAGCAAAAGCCCACGTTACTGCTGGCCACTTCATAAAGGACTGTGCCCAGCACCAACTAGCAACCAAGTTGGTTCGGACGGTGACAGCACCACTGCCATATCCGCTGGAGCCTGACGGCGGTCCTCTGCTTCCGACAGCCAACCAGCATATCGCCATACTGGGCTGCCCCAGCCGGGTCTGTAGATAACCCACGCACCTGAGCCACAGCGTCTGAAGCCGGATCTTCCTGAGCAAGTTCAGCAGCCTCCCTTGAGACATCCGCACGTCGTCGCTCAGCATCAGCCTGAGCCTTCCGCTCCTTTTCGCGCTTCTTCAATATTGCAGCTATGATTTTCGTGCTCTCGACTGGGCTGCATAAGCAGCAAATGTATGCTACCTATCAGAGAGAGGTCAAACCAAGCAAGTTGGACGTTGGGTAGGCAAGAGGAAGGCTTACTCAGGCTGTGGGATGTCCAGCCCCTCCAGCAGTGCCTCCTTCGTCTGCATGCAGCAAGCGAGAGGTTTGCTGGTGCCGGTACTGATCCTGTAGGAGGAACTAGGTTAGCACACTTGCCGGTAGTTCGGGAAGCTGTTCCATGACTGCAGCAGCCATGCGATCACTGATATTTTAGGAAGGTTTACAAGATGCGGCTGCAGTCCTCCTGCCACCCGGTATGTGATGCGAAAGGATGATCTCCCAGGGAAATTTACATCGATTCCTGTGAGCGTGCAGAGCAATCCAGTGCTCAAATCACAGCACGACACAGCAGCGCGCAAAAGCCAGAGTTCATGGCAGGTTCAACTGGATGGCGTATCCTTGGTGGCGTGTTTAAACCAAAATTGAAGGCTTCAGAGGTTGAAGTTTCTTTGAGCGCCGCAGCCCCTGGAATCTTGGTCCTTCAAGGTCCCACCAGCCTGCGTCTCAGGTCTCCTCCTAAACAGTTATATGGCCTCAGTTACCTTGGACGTGTACTCCTCCGTCTAAGAGCTGCTAGCACAGCGGTGCAGGTGTGCCGTCAATATGCAGCACAGGAGAGACTCAACTTCGCTCCCAGCAAGCTTTGCCACTAGGCAGTCTCCTCCCTGCCCTGCTGCATACTCCAAATGGTAGGCTAGGCTGCACTTGTAGGCTTGATCATAAAGTGATCTCCTAGAGCCTGCTTAGCAGCTAGTCCACTGCCTCCTCCCTGACAAGGTTGCTGCGTGATTGCCACAGTGCCGCAGAGTTTTGGTGGTGCCTGGCAGGGTATGCTGGACTTGAAACCCCTTGTATTTCAAGCACAGCAGCAACAGGCGGTGACCTGGCCACCGTTAGCACAGTGGAGGTACAGTCAGCTCCACTCAATTCGCCACTTCTTTTGAACCAGGGGGCGCACTCCCCATCGGAGCTTGCACCCAACCTTGTTTCTGCGACACCACGCAGCTGCACCAGGGATGCAGCAGTCGAGCTCGCAGCCAGCCTGTTCTGCCTGCCTGAGAGGCAGTTCACAAAGGCGCCCTCCCTCTTGGACCGCCTGCTCGCTGAGCTGGGGGATACTGCCTGCTCAGCTTCAGTGGCCCTGTGGGACAAGGGACACCTTGCGTGTGCAGCACAGCAGAGAGAAGCAGGTGTCATTGTCGCCGAGTTCAGAAAATTGCTGGTTATGTAACTCTTAGGATGTTGGTCTAGCTGATATGTGGAATTTAAGTTAGTAAGCACCATGGCTCGACAGTGCCGACTGGAGGGCTCCAGAGCACCCGAAGCTCACCTGCCTGCTTTTACAAACACAGCACATGAGGTGTTCGTCACCACTTGAGCGACTTCAACTGGCCCCCGACCTTTCCAGAGGGGCCACTGCCATGACCCTGCCCAAGCGGCCATGACCCTGCCCAGCAAGGTCTTGCTGCAGCAACTGCAGCTAATGTATGCAGTCAAACAACTTTGTTTGGTCGCTTGTTCCCTTACTCTCAGCTGTGCAAACTGACGTAGCTGGCAGCCGCTTGCAACCTTTGCTGTCACGTCACTGCTGAAAAAGGGATTAAATAACCATACAGGCAGCATGGCAGCACACGTTCCCGCCCTGCCCTTGAAATGATAACCTCGTCCAGAGGTTCATAGCTCTCGCTCTTGTCGATCCCCTGGGCTCTCCTGTCCCATATCTTAAATACTGGGTCCGTTGGGCTGACCAGGAGTAGCGACGGGTTGGAAATAAACCACAAACGCTACCTAACAATACCGGCAGGGCCCTCGAGACAGGGTGGGCAGCTCTTAATATCAGAGGTACGCGTGGTATACGAGGCGTTGGCGCAGCCTGAGGCAAGTTGACTTTTCAAGTCGCCATGGCAGGCACCGCTGATCAAAGTCCTCGTCACGGGCCTCTGCAGGTCCCCCCAATGAAGCGCACCGGTTCCGCCAGCTTGGCTGGCATATTTCCTGTGAAGAGGCAATCCAGCAGCAGCTGCAGCCTGAAAAAAGCAGAGTGAGTTGGGCCTGGTGCAAAATCATGCAGCAGTTAGGGGTTTTGCTTGCTACCCCTGTTCTTGCCTTCGTGTGAGCCCCCGCCAGGTGCGCTAACACTTGACTGGCAGTCCTGCTTTGCTGGCTGCAGTGGCCACCACAGCCGTGACGCGCGTGGCTATGGCCTGGCAGCTGCTGGCAGGTCAGCCTCAGGCCGACTGGGTCGGGGTAACAGCAGCAGAGAGATGTCGCTGGACGACCTTTTGGGTGAGCAGCCTAGCAGCCAGCCGGAGGTGACCTCCCCACCGCCCAAAATGCTAGCACCTCCCCCGCGCCACCCTCCCATCCAGTTCACCCTAGCCTCACCGCAGGCAACAACACCAGTGGTGCCTGATGCTTCCCTGTTCAGCAGCCCATTTGCAGCCTGGAAAGGCAGGGCATTTGATGCAGAGCCAGACAATAGCACCGGCAGGCCCAGCGGCAGTTGCAGGGCATTGCTGAGTGAGCAGCTGTGCCAGCTTGCCACACCCACTGCAGGCGCGCATGCAGCTACGGTGGGTGCATCGGATTTCCTTGCCGGCATTGGCGGCAGGGCCAGCAGGGGCACAGGGTTGGCGTCGGCAGCTCCGCCCGCTAGTGAGCCAGAAAATGACGAGAATGATGAGAGCCTGGGCTACCTAGTGAGCCCACCACCAGTTGGACGCCGCTCCAAGCCGACAGCCCTGCTGACTCCCGAGAAGGAGGGGCAGCTTGGGTCAGCATCGATGCAGCCCATGCCCTCATTGAGTTCGTGGATGGTTTCAGCAGCGAAGCCGCCGCCGCCGCTGCGGCAGGGTGGGGGTGGGTCAGCTTTGCCTTCAAACGCGCTGGATGACGTGCTGGCCTGTCGCAGCTTCAACCCTGCGCAGCCGCGTGCCCTAGAGGAGCCTCCATCGCCGCTGGACCGCCTCCTGGCTGACATGGGTGACTCGGATTTTGCCGCATCGGTTGGTCTATGGGATGAGCAGCTGTCGGTTGCTGATGTGGCAAGCATGCTAGCTTAAGCAGTGCTTGTGGTGGTGGGCGTGCTGGTCGCGACGGACCCTGCTGGTTGGTCAAGCAAGGCAGGAGCAACAGCATGGAATCCCTTAGGGCAGATGACAATTTTGTGCAGTAGAGCAGCTTGTATGCTAGGACCCAGACTGTACCAGGCAGGTTGCACTGCGCATGAGTGCTCCTTATAGCAGGTGTGCCATCAAAGCATGATTTAGCCAGACCTTTTCCGAGTGAAGGGATTATAAGTGCGCAGGTGGGCAAGCAACATAGTCTAGCACGCTTTTCTGTGTGAGCGATGTGCTCTCAGCAGCTTCCCATGTGTCTCTCATGTGACTGTCTAGACCACTCCTTACCATTGGAGTCGCAGGAAAGCTGCAGGTGTGTAACGATTGGTTTTCAAGTTGCATTGTGCACCTGCTGAGGCAGCTGTATTTGATTCATTCCGCGCTTTTAGTTTTGCTACGCATCATCCAGAGTTAGTGCACCATGTTTAGACGAATCTGGCATGTTCTGCTACCAGTCCTACTTCGCAGCGTGTAAGTCAGCACAAATAAGGTTAGCCAGGACAACTGGGCAACACTGGATAGCGCTTTACTGGGAAAACACGAAACGTGGGTCATAACCTTCGCAAACAATGAGCTAATATTACGCTGCAAACTTTCTTACGCAGCAATCCCGATGGACAAAAGGTTGCAAGGATCAAGAACCAACAATAAACAACGTCTTCAATAGGCAGCAAATACAAACTTCTTAAGCACATGCATCACTTGCTGGCAAGCGGACCCCACATCACTAACTATTTCAAATTCTCTCCTCCCTCTCACCGGCGCACACCATATCTGAACAAGGCTGTGGTCAACAGAACTGAGGCGGACGCCACGAGCGCGATTCTACGCCACTGCCAAACTGGCCGCTTCTCAGGCACCCGCATAATCTCCTCGATATCTATGTCCGCATCCCACTTGTTCCTGCATGACATGGGCCGTTATAGGCAGTGTAGAACAACCTCGACACTTCAGACTGGCCGAGGCAGTCCAGCCTAGCAGCATCCCGCCTGGACAATGCTGACATAAGCCCTTACAGTGGTACTAACTAACACCCAGGACGTCCATGCCAGGCCCGCAAGTGCTCAAATGCATTTTAGCGAGCATCAGCCCAGCCCTGCCAGGCAAGCCGGACAATGTGCTGCCACCACTTGAACACTGC
The DNA here is from genome assembly GCA_001598975.1 of Parachlorella kessleri. NCBI lineage: Eukaryota > Viridiplantae > Chlorophyta > Trebouxiophyceae > Chlorellales > Chlorellaceae > Parachlorella > Parachlorella kessleri. The sequence goes on along the minus strand of BBXU01000570.1, from coordinate 29,344 downwards.
AATCCCAGTTAGGGTAGTCCAAGTCGCACACCACGAAAGGGAGCAGAGGCTGGGGGACATAATGGAGATGCTGCAACTGCACAAGCACGCCAGCACGCACCTGATGCCCTGCAGGTGGCCGGCGCCCACGACTGCCACCACGTTTCGCGCCTTGGTTGACACCTTGCGCATGATGTACACCTGCGGCGCACAAAGCAGCTCGGTCACCTGCACGGAACCGGAGGCATCTATGCACTCCCTGCAGCCAAGTGAAACATGACCATCGGACGAACAACAACGCAAAAGTTGCACAGCGCAGCAGGTCGGCATCCAGCTTGGCAACAATCAAACGCCAGGTTGCGTCCACAATAGGAGCGAGTACTCACCATGTACTCATCCCGCTCCGATAAGAGCGGCGTTACGAGCGAGGGGAACTCCTTGCCAAACTCCTTGATCGCCTCTGTTAGCACATCAGACTCCTGCAGCAGGTAGCAGCCGTATCTCACGCAGGAGACAACCACTTCCCACAATAGACAGGCACCACTTCAACAGTCCAAAAGGGATGAACCATGTTGGCCTCGAGCTTGACCGGCAGTAGCTTTGCTGCACCCCCATTCTCTGATGCACTAGCTGGAGTAGCACTTGACTAGCCCGCAAATGCATTGCACCACTGCCTCCAGCCCATTTGACAAAGGCGGGCACATCCAGAGCTGCACTGTAAATGGGCACAGCGATGCTGCCAGCGAGTACCCAGCCCATCTTCATGACAGAATGCTGACCTTCATGCGCTCAATCTCCTTTTTCATCTCATCCGTGTCCAACATGCTCAGCCCGGTCCAGAGTAGCATGGTACTAAGTTTGAGCTTCTCCCAGAAGCTCAACGCCCGCCACACGCGCGCCAGGGTCACCGTCAGGGGCCGGTCCCCAAGTACAACCTGCACAACTCGGGCTACCACTGGTTTCCTGCTTGACGCACCTACAACTGGGCACTCTGCTCCCTTCGCATGTCCGCAACAGCACCACACTGAGTAGCGCATCCCCAACATGCCTTGACACAGCTGCCTGCCTTCACATACACCCCCAACCACCAAGCGGCTGCATATTTGGCCCCTGCTTCATAATAATACAACCAAAGAAACCTCCTCGCTCGATTGGCTCCATCTTTCTATGCTAGGTTACTTTATACTCTCGTCAATCCATGTCAGCTGCAGTCGAGAGAAACAACTGCTTCTTTTAAGTCACATAGTCACAACCAGCCTCTGAAGGCTCACATCTGCCCACCTGTGCGCCTACAGCGTGTGCCTCGCGCAGAGCAACTCTGAACTCCTCGCCCGGCATCACATCCAAGTTTTTTCCAACTTTCGCCAGCAGCCAGGAGTAGATGCCCTGAAACGGAGTGGCGCGGCCAGCACTCACTTCGCTCCAGACCTCGCTCAACGAAGGCTCCTGCAGCAATGGCAGCGACCAGTCAAGTAAGACCAGGCCACACAAGTGCAAAAGGATCCTGCTGATGAGAGGCTCGCTGCAGCCCAGTCCGCACCACCACCGGTTTTGTGAAAGGCTCGCTGCACGCCAGTCCGCAAAAGCACCAGTTTCCCTGGCCTTTGCATCCCCTCCAGCGCCTTCCAGCAGCAGCAGAAAACAGCTTTCAGCATGCTCTCTGGCAGAGGCCTGCCTAAAGGTGCCCACCTTGACTTTCTCCATGGTCAGGATGGGCTTGCGCTCCACGCACAGCTCCACCAGGACAACTTCCGGCCGCACCGCCCGAATGAGCGTAACAACATCCTGGCAGCTGGCTTCGCTGACATGGGCGGTGCCCAGGATGTAGAAGGTTGTTTCTAGGCCAAGCTCATTGGTGCACCGCAGGACCGCGAGTGGCTGTGGGAGCTTCAACAGCTGGGTCGAACCGCCGGCCTGTGGCGTACTTCCTCCCTGGTCCATGAGGCAGTACGCCAGCAGGCCAGCAGTGCTGCTGAGACGAGATGTGCGTTCCAGTCTGCGAGGTGCCTGGGGCTTGGGAACCCCCCACCCTCTAGAGAGGGGGCAGATGCCTGTCCTCTTCCCTGAGCAGAGCAGGCTTGCCTGTCGCCGGATCGGTGCCGGCCGATCGGAAAGGCCACTGACAGGAGCGGGTGGGGCAAAGGTCAGGGCCGAGCCCGGCTTCCTGGAGGTGCCCCCTGCTTGCTTAACACGGGGCCAGGCCAGCTACGAGGCACTGTGAATTAGCTGAACAAAAATTCCGGCTTAGATCTCTGTCCAACTGGGCTGGCTACGCGTAGCTGCGCTGGCCACGGGCCTTACTAATATGGCATCACTCCCGCCTGGGGTTGCCAGCTTTAAACCATCCAATCAACCACCCTTAAAACATAACGAAGAGGATGCAGTATGGCGCAGGCGCCGTGTGCCGTGCCGCGACTTGGTCTGGGCACTTTCAAGGCTAGGGGCCTTGAGGTCCAAGCGGCTGTCATGACAGCCTTGGACTGTGGTATTCGGCACATAGATACCGCAGCAATATACAAGGCAATAGGCAATAGTTACAGCGATTGTGCTTACGGGTGTGGTACACACGGGACTTAGGGGGACCTTGTGGTACTGCAGAACGAGGCTGAGATCGCACTGGCTCTGTCCAAGTCTGGTCGCAGTCGCAGTGAAGTGTTCATCACCTCCAAAGTCAACCCATATCAGGTGAGGCACACCCCAAGGGTACTTGAGCTCAGTCAACTTGAAGCCTAGAGTGGAGATGGGAAGTTGGGGCAACCCCTTGCAAGGTGTTGAACATACTGCTTGTCTCTGGATGCAGCACGGGAACACCAAGGCTCGACAGGCTTGTGAAGACATCCTTGAAAGCCTTGGCTCTTATGTAGACCTGGTGAGGAGTTGTACAGCTCGGTGGGAACCTCTAAAGACCACTTTTATTTATGAACCTTTGATTAAGCTTGTTGCAAGCCCCAAGCAGCAAATCAAGTCTGACTGCCTCCAGATGGGCTTCGACTCCGCTCCTGGCGGGTATCATGCACCTTGGCAGGTTTGGCTGAGGCGTACCTCTGCTGAATCGTAGGTCCTGGTACACTGGCCAGGCGTGGCCAAGGTAGACGCCAAGTCGCCGATAAATGCGCAGCTTCGAAAGGAGACTTGGCGGGTCCTGGAAGAATACCATGAGCAGGGCAAATTCAAGGCTATTGGGGTTTCCAACTACACTGTGGCTCACTTGCAGGAACTCCTGGGGTATGCGGAGGTGCGTACACCACAGGCACAAGCCCCCTTCCAAGAATTTTTCCTGCTTGCTTCAGCCAGTCCTTTGAGGGGTGACCACAGTCTGTCAGTGAACAGCCCGGTGATACTGTTGCTGTCGTCAATCTGTTAACTGTTGAACGTCTTACGATTTTTGCTTTTTGGAGGAATGACAAGGGCACTTACGACAGGGCCAAAATTAAGCCTAAGCTCCACTGGTGTACAGCTAAGCTGCATGCCAATGCTGCTACGTGCAGGTCTGGCCGTCTGTGAATCAGATTGAATGTCACCCTCGTTGGCAGCAGCAGGAGCTGTGTGAATTTTGCCAGCGGCATGGCATTCATGTTGTAGCCTACGCCAGCCTGGGCTGTGGAGAGCTGCTTTGCGAGGAGGCTGTACTCCAAGTATCACAGGAGAGTGGCTTATGGCCTGCCCAAGTGCTGCTGGTGTGGGCCCTTCAGAAGGGATACTCTGTCATCCCCAAGTCAGTGCATCCCGAGTACATACAGCAATTTAGCCCTGACACCTTATTGAACTTGAGGCTATGTGAACGGCATATGTCTGCCCTTGATGCACTGAAGCAGCATCCTAGGAAGTACTGCTGGGATCCAGAGGGCATATTATAAGCGGGATTACCTCCTGCCGACTGGAAGCTTGGGTGCAGGGACATCACATTCTTAACACGCAATGCACATCGCCTAGCACTTCAGCCAACCTGGAAGCACTTTCCGTAGCCGCTGAAATACGACACACATACGAGAGGCTAAGGGTTGCAGTTTTGTCTTCTTAGTGTGAGCAGAAACAAAGGACTTAAGCAGGCATTTGGAAACATTCCGCCTTCATCCGTATGAGACACATCAGGATAGTATGCAGACCACAGGGAGACATTTGATGTGGTGATGAATGGAATATAATGAAAGAACTTAGTGCGGCACCAAGGTCTCTATTACCACAACCACAGCAAAAGGACGCGTTCCCCAGACCACCTTCTAGTCTATATATTACAAGCCAGCCTAGCTGCTTGCTCAGGGCAGGCCCAAGCCCCCCCAAAATTGTGACCCGGGAAAGGCACACCTGAGGAACAAAATTTCCCAGAGCACCTGCTGCCTCCCTAAGCTAGATTTACAAGTACCTGGAGGGCTAGGCAAAACCGTGGTGCCCCTCCCAAGCGCCTCCAACAGCCAAGCTTTTCAAATGTTCAGCTGGACTGACAAGACCTCAAGCGGAAGTTGCCAAAGCCCAAAAGCATGGAGGTCTGAAGACACAACAGCGATCTGTCAGCGGGACCTGGACCGCTTGCCTGTCTTGACAGTCTGGGCCTTGGGCTTGGCAGCCTGCCGGGTTGAAGGCCCTGCCGCCTCCGCGTCGCTGTCTGTCCCTGTAAGGTCGATGACATCACGGTCTGCAAAGCACATTACTAGTGTACCATGACACTAAAGCAAGCAAGCATCCCAAGTTCTTTGTTCAAACAGGAATACCCAGGAAGGACTCCAGGTGTTGCCTGGAAACCAAAGTCGGCGAAGGAATCCCAAAGCCAGCTACAACCTTGACGACTTCTACTCCACAGTTGCATTGGCAGAATGCTTATGCGGATAGAACCACGACACAGCCCATCACTGTAGCTGCACCCCCTGAGTAGCCTGAGCAGTATGCCACTGACCCGACTGCTCCTTGCCATCCGGCGCCCCGCCAGAATCGGAGTTGGAGAGGTCCAGGTTGGAGGCCTGCCGGTAGATCTCTGCCGCCACCTCATTTGGGGTCTGCATGCCAAACAGCATCGATCCCCTGTCCAGCTTACATAAGAGACTGACTGGTCGGCACATTGGTGCACAGCACTCAAGAGCTCAAATGCACGGCTGGCTCCCACAGTCGCTGTCGGTTACCCACCGCTGCATGCCGCCCCTTGTAGGGTGCAATGTTGAAGCTAGTGGTGGTGATCTGGCCGGCAATGTCGTTCTCTATCACCTGCACGCACGGCAGGGAAGCACGGCAGCAATTCAACAGGTTCTATTAACAGGAGGAGTGTGCTTCCATAGCTCATCTCGGAGGTACAAACGCAGACTGGCTTCCTCGACAACAAGTCTGACCTGTCAAGCACATTTACTACCTACTTGACTCCTATCCGGCGAAGCCAGCCCTGGCGCGCACCTCATACATCTTGGTGATGCGGCTGTCAATTGCGGCCGCCAGGTTGATGATGGCCATGCGCTGCTGCATGATCTCCTCCGGCGGCGACTCTATCAGCTTGGCTAGCCGCTCCACCTGCAGGGGCCACAGCAGGGAGGGAAACAGGGCTCACTCAGTCAACTGAAAGTGCCCAGCCAGACACCGGCCAGCTGCCCCAGCAGCAGCAGCAGCAATCCTTGGCACCACGGCAGGGACAGGCAGAGGGAACAGTTGCCCAGGTTCCGTCTTGGTGCATGATGAACTGCTCAACTGGTCCGCATATCAATGCTTTTCAACCCAGTCAGAGAAACAAAAGTAAGACATGCACAGGGAGCAACACCAACACAGTCACCACACTAGCTACAGTTGAGTCAGTTTTAGGCCCGACAACACCCATGCGCAGGCATTGAGCCCAGCAGCCAGCCTCCCATTGCCCCCTGAGCGTGGGAAGCACCTAACCCACCACGCCCACCTCTATCTCCAGCTGCCCCTGCTTGTCCTCAAACAGGTGCTGGTTGATGGTGTTCTGCTCCGCTGTGAAGTCGTCCTTGTACATCACGCCGCCAAACAGGAAGAAGGCGAAGATGTAGCTGCAGGTAAGACACATCAACCCCCTGTCGACACTGGGGCGTGACCGAGTCTTTCTCAGGGCGGGGCAGCTGGCGCTCTACACACCAGCTGATGCACCAGCATGCCATGTAGAGCTGATCAGCTGCAGGTATTACACACAGGGAAGGTTTGGATCAACGCTGTTGCTTGATCAGAAGCCTCTACGAGAACAGGCCACCTCATAAGCAAGGCTGGCTGCCTGGTGGTGGGACCACACACCTGTAGCTGAGGATCCTCCGTGCCAGGAACAGCTGCTGCATGGCCTGCAGCGGCACGGCAAATAGCAAGGGATCCAGCGCAACCTTTGGGTCATTTGCGCAGTTGATATCTGGCCCACCAACCCACCTGTGCAATCAGGGCAACGGCCATCTCCACGGTCAGCACCCCTCTTTCACCAACTCCCGCCACATCTCGTACGACCCCACTCCAAGCAGCCTCACAGCCCGTGAGATGTAAACGACAAACATGGGGCTGTTGAGACAAGCCCATTCTGAGCCCCTACCTCATTCAGCCAGGAGTAGTTCGACACTGAGGACTCCTGCTCTATCATCTGGTCGATCTTCATGTCTATGGCCGTTCGCTGCTTCTCTTCCAGCTTCAGCGACTGCAGGTGGGCCTCATAGCGGGTGAGGTAGTGCAGATACCGCTTCAGGTTCCTGCAGGGGCAAGTAGCGCCAGGCAGGCAACCTCGGTAGGGGCGGCACAGGCAGCTGGGGGCATAGAAAAGGAGCTGGCAAGCCTGGCGCTGAACAGCAGCCAACTCAGGCCTGCTATAGCCTTCAAGGAAGGTGCTTTGCTTCAGCCGGGCGGCCGTCCAGAGCATACAGCCTCAGCCCTTGCACATCGAAGACACCTGCAAGGGAGGCCTGCCCACATAAAAATTGGCATTGCAAAGCACGGGGCCAAGCCAGCTTTCAGGTTGATGTTTGCAATGTAGACAATACGGGCAGCCAACCGCACCGCTGCGCCTCGTTGGCCCGCTTGTCAGCGTCGTCTTTGTAGGCACCGCAGCTGTGGCCTGCTATGGAGGTCCAGGTGTGCTCCCGCCCCGTAGCCTGCCCGCACAGCCAGCAGAAGGCCTGCAACCAAAAGGGCAAGGTGTGTGCTTCATCACATTCTGCAGGTGTGTGCGTCATCACACTCAACAAGCCGACACACACCCACGACCCAGCCACCCACATGCGCCCAACCGCGCACACAACCGCCCACGCGCCTGTGCACGCACGCAAAACACACGCCTACTGGGCACCGCACCACACCTGCCAAGAGGCCGGCGACCACATGATGAGCACCACCAACGGTGCTAGCGCCTCACCACAGGTATAGCACAGCAGTCGCACACCAAATGGTACGCAGCAAGACTGCCCCCATCTGGCCAGCCCGCACGTGGCAAGGCCACACCATGCTCCAGCAAGCGTGTGCCCACCTGGCCACAGCGGCACACCACCAGGTTGCAGCCGCCCGCCTTCTCAACCGGCTTGCTGCACTTGGGGCAGGGCTTGGTGTTGGCGTTGAGCCAGGAGGAAGTCTCGGTGCCGTCGCGCATGCGCCGCAGCCAGTCTGCCAGCCTGCAGCCCAGGATAGCGCAGTAATGTCGGCATGCTTCACCAATTGTGATATACATGCCCCAAACCTTCTGCCACAGCACTGCCCACTTGCAGCCTACACAACCTTCCTCTAATCCACTCTAAGGCACGTCTAACAGGGTAACGTTACCCTGACCATGCTGCCGTGTGTCTACCACAAATGGGGCAAGACGGGGCCAATTGATACAGAAGAGCAATGCCACACAGCTTGTATTTCCTGCGAGTTTTATGCACCTACATTTGGCAGGTTGCCGGTGAGTGGGGCTCCTCACTGCAGTTGAAGCAGAACCTCTGACCACAGGCACACTCAACCTGCACAGGTGGGCCCACGTGTAGAGCAAGTTGCCATGGCGGGAGCTGAGGCACCGTGAACAACTCGGCAGAAGAGTACCTGGCCCCGATCATTGAAATTTCTTGTCTCAGTGCCTTCGACAGTAAAGCAGTGTCTTGTATTTACTTGTACATCCAAGCAGCAGGCGAAGGATGTGCCGTGCTAACTTGCAGATAATCAACTAACTTCATCCTAAAAAGTGAGATACCCACCTCGCAGAAGGGCTCCTTATTGCTGCGCACTGCATGGCCGCAGTGGGGCACGCTTGGGCACCACTTCACCTTCTTATTGTCATCCACATAGCTGTCTGCGAAATCCAGGCATGAGCAACAACAACTCAGTTTTCCAGCATTGTCACAGAGGCATCCGACAGCAGACCGCAGTAAGAGTATCAAGGGAAGCAACAGTTGAGCAGACCTGCATCCCATGCTTACCTAGCAGCGACTGCTCGTACTTTTGTAGCAATGGTCGGTTGATCCGCAGTAAGTGCTTGACCTGCAGAGAGGCAGGCTCCACGCAGTCATGCTCAGTCATTGTCCCAGGCAGCACCTGACACGGAGTGAGCCAACGGCATGCCCTGCTCAACACCCTGTGGGGAAGGCCAAGGCGCAGCAAGCTAGCATGTGCACAGCGTGGGGTCCATGCATGCTGCTCCCCTCCCAAACCACAAACGTACCAGCAGCTCTGCTCCTTTACCTTGTCTTCGTCGCATATCACGCCGCAGGAGGGGTGCATGCACTTTAGCCGCTTGCTCAGCCCCTCCGTGATGCCTATCCGCATGTGCTCCTTCCAGCAATTGTTGCAGAATGTGTGCCCGCAGCTCATGGCGGTCGCATCGGAGGGCCGCACCTCGCTCAAACACACCATGCAGGACACCGACCTGCTGCCTGCAAAGCACAGGCGACGGCGCCTTAGCATCAGGCATGTCACCCATGGCACCTTGCCACCTGGTCTCTGTGCATAATTCAAAGCAGCCTGTGATGCAGGCGTTTCAAAGTGAGACCAAGCTAGCTACATAGCCAGCTCACTGTCAACACAAGCATCAAAGCATGGACCGAGCAGGTCGTCACTGTTACCCTTAGATCGCCCATCATTCCAACCAGTTATAACATGCAACTAGCCTAATATATCACCTGAGGGCTGCGTTACCTCCTCGGATTGGGAGATGATGCCCGCCCGCCTATACACAGCTTCTTGGCCGCGCTCAGCAATTGTTCCTGTACAAGCACTCCCATGCTAAAAATCTGCTCGTCGCGTTGGTGTAAATGCCCTACCAGATGTACAACTCAATGGAGCGCACAGAGCCACTGCACCAATAAGTTGCAAGTGGAGACGACTTCTGCTGCCATGCTGCCATAGGTATAACTTCATGGCTGCCACGAGGCCCCGTTGGTGTGCATGTTGCTCACATATACTGCAAACCTCATACAGATCAAATGATGTCTGCGTGCAGTGCAGCTGCTACATAGCTCACCAAGCACAACTTCTGTATCCCAGCTGAAGTAGATCAGCAGCGCTCGGGCTGTTGTAGTGCCGCAGCCCAGGATGCTTTTAACCTGGTCAAGAGCCTCGTCCTGCATCACCCAGAGCACATTGCTGGGCTGTCAGCGGGACGTAACTTGCCGGGATGCCTTTATGCTCGTCTGCTGAAATGCACACGTGTTGGATGGACCTGAGGTAGGCGATTGTACAAACAATACAGAAGGTTGCCGGACTGCTATGGCGTGCCTGTATTTGCTTGAGGCTGGGCTTGTCTATAACTGTATACGCCCGGCTCTTCTGCAGCTGCTGTGTGGTTGGTGGCGGCTGTTCATAGCTATCATCATCCTCCTCATCATCTTCACTAGTGGGATACGGGGAGCCTTCCGCATCGCTGCCCATATCCTCATCGGAGTAGTCCTGCAACGTCAGAGTATGAAAATTCAGACACTCTTGACATCAAAAATGGCATCCACGTAACAGGGTTAGACAGCAGTGTGGCGGGTGCCAGCTGCGTCATTTAGCAAAGCCGAGTGTGGGGATCATCACTGGAATACAGGGAAGGAGCACTTCTCACTGCCTGAGGGCCACTCAACAAGGAACATGCGGCTTCCGCCAAGACGCTGAACATAGCCTTCGTGGACTATGTCAGCCCGCTGGACGACTTACGTTGTACCAGTCATCATCCATCTGCCTCCCAGCACAGCAAACTGATAGGGAGGCGGGCCCTGCTGGGTGTTCTCCGCTCCCTGCTTGCCACCTGAAAGTGTCACAGAATGGAACAGTAGGCTACGAGCAAGTGGTTGCCGTCCGTGCGGTCTTTCTGCCACTGTGGTGAGCACGCTGCAGTGCACTGCATGATCAGAACAACGCGACCTGGGATGGCAGTAAATGCCCACGCTCGCCGCGTGGAAAGCACCAAGGCAGCCAGATATGTGTGTCCCCCCATGCTGCTTCCCACCTTGCGTGCGTGCGTCCTTGCTTTGCTGAGGACAAGGCTTCCAAGACAAAGCAGAACACGAGGCTACTGGGTACTTGAAAAGGCTCCCTAATAGTGTCGCACAGTCAAGCCCAAATATGCCATCATCAGACGCGCAACTCCTCAGCCTCTGTAGGCTGTGAGGAAAAGTCTGAAGGGATATTAGTCAGAGCTAGTAAGACAATGGTCATTTGTCGCTCCCAACCCCTGTTAGGCCTCCAATTGGCTGATCAATACATTGAGGTCTGAAGTCCTTGACCTTATGAAATCTGATGACGAGTACTTGCCTGACTACGGCGAGGACGACGAGGCAGAAGATGCAGACGTTCCCGGCAACATTGCACAAGAGCTGGATGAAGAGGACTATTTGAGGGGAGCCCTGACAGGTGGGGCAGCCTTTGAAAGGGTCATAGAGAAATGTCCTAACTCGACAGAGCCCCAGGGCTTTTGCAGTGCCTTGGAACCTTTCTACCAGGGGGACTAAGGCGTACCTGTTCCTGTACACGCTACTTCTGCACTGCACGTGACCAAGGTTGCTCAGCACAGCCGCACGTGCTCGCAACGAATTACTTGGGGGCGGGGGGCCCCCATTGCGTCCTGCAGCCAACCATAGCAACGAGTAGTGACTTTACCCTACATCCGTTACTTCTGCTATAGCCGAGGAGGAGGATGAAGATGATTTGGATGAAGGCGGCCAGCGCCCCATATTTTTGGAGGGCCAGGATCCCTTATCGGTGCTGGCTGGCATGGAGGAGCAGGACCCACTGGGGCGACAGCCTTTTGAGCTGCTGGCTGCTGCAAACCAGCGTCAGCGCAGCAGGAGAGTAGCGACGGGAGGACCCAAGGTAAGTCTTTTTGGGAAAGCAGGTTTCGTAAGCAGGTGAACCTACGCATTGCAGCTCACAGTGTTTTTCAGGCTGGCATGTGGCAATTCGGCGGCCTGGCGGGGCACCCTGGCTGACCTGGATGAGCTACAGCTGGATATAATATGTCAACGGACACGCAGTGTGAAGTACGCGCTGAGCAGGTGTCCTAGCTGCCCAGCTTGTGTAACACTGGGAAAGTAACATTTTCAAATATGTATGACTCCTCATTACTTCTCACGGCCAGCAGGATGATAGCGAGGATGAGGCCATGGAGGAAGATGGGCCTCCAGGGGCGGGGCCCGGCAACCGGAAGTCAGTCTTCGGTGCTGGTGTGGATGACATCTGGTGCGCGGAGTCTGGTCATGCTTGGTCATATAACTTCGTGGAATCAGCACACATGCCTGGTTATCACTTGCACCCAGGAAGCAATTGCTCAACAGTATCAGACCCTGCCGAGCTGCGCTGAGGTAGAGTTGCTATAAAACCTTGTTGGTGGCCAGACTACGGTTGTTAGGCCCCTTGAGGCGTTGGTGCTTTAAAGGCTTGTAACCTATGCTTTCTGCCTGCAGCGGGCTGTGGCATGCAGGTTGCTAGCAGGTGGGCAGTGGGGCGGGGCCTGGCTTGCAATAAGTAACTGCCTGGACTTCAGTGGAATACCTTGATGCTTGGGTGAAGGGGAATAGCCTGCTTGCAGGAACGATCCTTTGGCAGAGAAGCTTGGCCTGGATACCGGCAAGGGACGCAGAAGAAAGCGCAACAAGGAGAAGTGGAAGTGAGATGAAAAGGCATCGAGCTGCTGCTGGCCCAGTAGGAGCCAGCCTGCTTCAATGGGCACATCCCCAGTCTGAAGTTGCTGGAGGACTGATAGAGATCTCTGACCGTGCTCCAAGCTGTTGCGGTGAAGCTTGATTCTAAACTGGCAGGTTAACGCTTCGGCCTAACGGCGTGCTTTGCAGGCGCCGTGCTGCCAGGAAGGGCATCAAGTCCAGGGACCTGCCGGAGGAAGTGGCAGCCAAGCTGGGACAAGCCAACCTGCTGTACGCATCTCAAAAGTGAGCCCTGAATTAACGGTAATGCTTTGGAGATTGTCGGTTTCAAGCTGGCCTCCATTCCTTGGGGGGCAGTCTCGGAAGCAGCTTGCAGGCCGCCGAGCACCCGCTGCAGGGAGTTGCTAGCATCCACAGCTGTCGACATGTGTTACTGATGACAGCACCGGAGCCAACCCCTTCAAAGCCAAGCATTGGCGCTGCTTGGGACGCTGTACTCTATTTTGCGTGTTTCTCAGCTTTTTTTAAGTCTCCTGCAGGGTGCCCGAAATGTCTGTCGGCCCCAAAAGTCAGTTGTCCGTCATGCTTTTTGCTTGTTGCCCTACACCTTCTCGCCTGTGTCCCTGCCTCTGTGGTGCTATTTGCTGCAACTAGCACTCACCAAACTGCTGTTTAACCCCCCTCTTGTCATGTGCATCCCAACTTAGAAGTCAGTTATGACACTTCATGCTGATGTCTGCAGGCACGAGGAGGCCATTGCTCTCCTCATGGAAGTCATCCGGCTGGCGCCCAACCTTCCAGACCCCTACCACACGCTGGGCCTGCTGCACGAGGCGGTGGGCAATGCCAAGAAGGCGCTGGACTTCTACATGATCGCCGCACACATCACCCCCAAGGTGGGTCCCAGACCGGAGATGATGGCACACTGCAGGTGGTAGTTATGGCTCGGCGGTGTGGGCGGGACATGCTAAGGGCCGCACCTTCATGTCATGCTGTGCATTCGGGGCTTGGGGGTTGTCTGTAGTCAGGGGGCCTATCATTACAGACCAGAGGCTAATCCAACAAGTGAGGACGGCGCTGCATGCACCATGCCAGTGCCGGGTCACCTCAGCGCTGCACAACAGCGGGCCTTGCAAGCAGCCAGGAGCAGGCTCCCGCACAGGCTGCCGATGTCGGTGCCGGCTGGCTGGATGGCCTGCTGCTGCTGCTGCTGCTGCAGGACCTGGGCTTGTGGAAGCGGCTGGCGGAGATGTCCAGCGAGCAGGGGCTGGTGCGGCAGGCCATCTACTGCCTCACACAGGTGGGTGGGTGGCAAGAGTGAGGGACAGGGGGACAAAGGGAGAGCCATGTGGGGGTGCAGTGGGACACTTTACAAGAATGGGAAGGTGATACTTGAAATGGTGTCGGCATGTCAAGTCTAATTTGCAAGGTTGAGCTGTTTCGGGCTACCTGGAGAGTGCTGTAAGTAGTACGGACGCTGCTCTGGTAAAAGACAGCTGTGCTGTGGGCTCGTCAAGCCCATTGTGGTGCGTTGCGCTTCCTTACACCCGCTCACTTGCATGCCAGTTCCACAGGTGCTTATAAACTGGCTGATGTGTTGCAGATTCTAAGGCGTGACAAGGATGACCTGGATGCACGCTATGACCGGGCATTACTGTATGCTGAGCTGGAGGATGACAGGAAGGTAGGCCTTTGTTCCGCTTTACCTCGGCACACTTTGTAGGCGAATAGCTTCCACCGACATGTAGAAGTTGCAGTCTGCCCTCGCGACTCTTTCAAGGCAGGAAGAGGATCACCACCCCCACCGCCACGCGCATGACCTTAGTCCATGCACACCTCTCCTTCCCCTAGCAGGCCATCGAGAGCTTTGAGCAGGTTCAGGCAATCCGCCCTGACCACCCCGAGGTCCCCAAGGCCCTGGCGCGCCTCTACCACCGTGCTGGCCAAGCAGCGTGAGTCCTTCCCACACACAGCTGTCTGTCTAGCTGTGCCGGTTCACAAGAGGCATATATGCATTGGTGCCAAGCTGTTTCTCTCGTCCAGAGTCAGGTAGCCCACAAGCCCGCTGGGATCTCGAGTGCTGTCTTGTGTAAGGGCAGGAGGACTGCGGAGGCCCAACTCAGGCACAGCGTTTGGGTTGGACATGGATACATGGAGGCTCTTCCAATGCCAAGCATTGAGGGGTTACTCCCTTGGTGTATGGAGGCCCACATGAGGCCCTTCAGTGCCACTCCCGCTTTTTGCAGCAAGGCGATGACGGTCATCGAGTCCCACATGGAGCGCCACCCTGGCCAGACGGACCTCACCCACGTCAACATCCTGGCAGAACTCTATGGCGAGGTGGGAGCCTTTCATGATGTGTTTGGTATGGGTGGCAGGCAATGCGAAGAGGGAGGAGGGGTGTACTGGACTGACAGGGCTGTATGCAGTTATGCTCTGTTCTTAGGGAGGGTTGGTAATAATAGCTGACAGTAACGAGGCAGCCTGAGGCAGGCTCACAGCTTGGTGCCTGCCCTGTATGGCAGCCCAGTCCATGGCGCAAGCTCCCTAGAAGGGTTCCCTGAAAGGGTCTCTGAACAGGCGCGGCCTCCAGCAGCACGGCTGTGTGTCCGCTGCTCCAGGCGGGGCGCTGGGATGCGGTGCTGGACCTCATCCAGCGCGCAGAGCAGGACTTGTGCGGGGAGGGGGAGGAGGAAGAGGAGGAAAGCGCTGGAGGGCTGCCGGTGGACTTGCAGGTGGGATGCTGGGGGTGCAGGGACCCGATGCCTGCTGGGCAAGTGTGTTGCCAGGTGTAGCTACCGCTCAGTGCTGTCCCAAATCAGGTACACAGGGGACATGAGGTGAGAAGGAGTTGTATGCTGTAGGCATGTTAGATATGGGCATGCAGGGAATCGGCTAGGCGGTACTACTAACGGTGACTAGGGGCGGTGGCTTGCTTGGGCAGAGGGGGATGCCTCCTCCAGCCTGGTGGCCACTGTGGTAGAGTAGGATCCACTACTGTCGGCATTGGTACCGCTGGGAGCGCTCCATCCCACGATCAAGACGTTTGAGGCCTCCTGCAAAGCTTTGGGAGCTGTCGCCGCAGGTCAAGGCTGGGCTGGCCCTGGCTCAGCTGGGGCAGGCGGAGCAGGCGGCACAGCTGTTCAGCAGCCTGCTCCAGGAGCCCGTGGACCAGTTTGCTGACCTGTATGCCGACGTGGGCGGGATGCTGCTGGGGGTGGGCCAGCCTGCCGCCGCGCTCCAGTACTACAGGTGCGTGCGGGGGCACTGCCCTGGCAGCAGGGCTTCCTGGAACTTACCTGCCACTGTCACCTCTCCCTTGCGGGCTGACACCAAGGGCTTCCCGAGGTGCAGCCAGCCAGCCAGCCGGTGGTGGTCCACTGGAGGAGCTGGGAAGGATTGTGGGAGGTGCAAGTGGGAGCCAGCTGACGTGGCGCCACCCTGGCGAGCTGCTGGTTGCAGGGCGCTTGCTGAGCACCCCGTGGTGGGGCAGCAGGAGGCGTGGTGGGCCCGCATGGCCGTGTGCCACCGTGCCATGTGCGACACGCAGGCGGCGCTGCACGTGTACGAGGCCCTGGCCCAGCGTAAGCAGGACAGGGCATGGCAGGGGGGCAGCTGCTAGCGTGTTTCCATGCAGACTCTTCCTGGCAGGCAGGCAGGCGGGCGGGAACCGGGGGTGTTTGAAAAGCTTCCCACTTCTACTGCGACGTTTTAATGGATTGTTATTGCCTTGCTACCGCACCCAAGCTTATCCTCCTCACATCTGGGGTTGGCAGCGCACGTGGTCCCCGGCTGCATGCTGCAGGCCTTCCCCCCGGGCACCCCACCTACGTGGATGCCAAGGTGGCCATCGCCGACCTCCACAAGGAGCTGGGCCAAGGGCAGGAGGCAGACAAGTGAGTGGTCTAGCTGAGCCTAGCAACCTACAGCCACTGGGACACTGCTGCCACGAGTCCCTGGAGGCGGGGAAGGGAGGGCACATGCCTCCCTTTGCCTGGCAGCATCCCGCTGGCGGCCGGCAGGTCCAACCCCTCCCTTGTGACAGCTGCCTGGTTCTGTAGAAAACTTAGTGCCAGGCATGTGAGGACCTGCTCGTTCCGACGGTCACAAGGACTTCTTGCATGCTAGGCATTGCCAAGGACTAGCACCTGAGACCCTACACACTTACAGTTATAGTCTCACTCTCCATGCTTTGCAATGAAGGGGACCCACTAGCTGGCCCGCTGCAAGGATCCCAATCCGCATCTTCTGCTAACACAGAAGCGGAGAGTCACAGTCCACGCGCCGCACGTGCATGCCTGTGCAGGGTGCTGAACGAGGTGGAGGACCTGCTGCGCTCACAGGAGCTGCTGCCCACCGAGCCGGCAGCGGCAGCGGAGGCGCTGCTGAGGCGCGCCTCCATCCTGCTGGCCTGTGGGAAGCATGTGAGTGGCTGGCTGGGTCGGATATTGTTGAGCGGATGCACGCGGCAGCCGGTTTGGCGGGGGAGGTCCTGGGTGAATGAGGGATAGACTGCACCGCCCCTACCATGAGGGGTAGGGGGAACATTGGAGATACAGCAGGGGCGGGTCACCGGCAAGGAGGACAACAAGCCGGTGTCATTGTCCATCTAGGGCAGAGAGCAGGGGGTGCACTGTGTGCCGCTGTCTTGTGGGAGGCTCACCTGGACCCCCCCCCTTCCCTTGCTAGGCACCATGTTTTGAGAGAAGGGCATTGGTTGTTCTCCCTCCGGACCAGGCGCTTCTGGTGTAAGGCATCTCACCACCCTTCAACCATAATGGCCCAAGTTGCTGAACCACGCGCCTGCCTGCCTCAGGAGGCCTACCTGGACCTGGCGCTGCCCGTGCTGGGCACCACGCTGCGTGCGCTGGAGCGGGAGACGGCTGCAGCTGAGCAGGAGGGCATAGACCCGGCGCTGCGCCGGCGCCTCAAGTACCTTGGCCGAGTGGGGCTGCGGCACAGGCAGGCAGGTGCCTCTCACTTCCCAACACTCTGGACGCTCACGGCAGACTGATGGCTGGATCTAGCGTAGACTGGGGTGCCTTGTTGCATGACTGTACCAGGACAAGAACGTGCCAGGATGAGTCTCACAGTCCTGGTGCCCCCGTTTTGACAGCAGCAGCCAGTAGGTCTCAGGCGGCTGCACGGTGTGTGTGCAGGGAGATGAGGAGGGCCTCGTGTTTGGCTACCAGAAGCTCGACAGGAGGTGGGCACGCTGGAGCCGGACCAATGCCTGGTCGCAGCACACTCATGTCCTACCCTAGCCTAGCCCAGCCTATCCTCTAAGCAGCTGGGCCAACGCCTGGTTGCAGAACACTCATGTGCTACCCTAGCCAAGCCTAGCCTAGTCTAGCCTTTCCCGCTGGCCACCACAGAGGCCACATGGTTGTCTGTAAGCCAGGGCAGGGCACCCTGGGCCCAGCCAGCCCAGCGGGACTACCCTTGCAGCATCCCCTGTTCCTGCCCCAGGCTGTTGACAGTTTCCGAGCCAGCATGGGGGGTGGTGTATGCAGGAAGCAGCACATCCGGGAGCTGGATGAGCGGGTGCACCAGATGCTGGCGGAGGGGCGGTCTGACAGTGAAGGTACGGCGGCTCGCTCCACTGCCCAACCTGGGTGAAGGCTCGAACATTGCGTCCAGTCCTTACCCTGGCCAGTCGTGACCTTTCTTGTGAGTGCCACAAGGCCTGCCTCAATTCTCTGGGTGGAGCCGATCGGCTGCGCAGGCCGCTGGGGACTTCCTGAAGGTACCTTTCGCAGCAGGACTACTTGCAGCAGCGAAAAGTGGTGGCCACCTGCCTGGTCACGTCATGTGTAGCAGCTGCCAGGTGCAGGAGCGCAGATGGTAGACAGCGACCCGCAGCGCAGTGCAGTGCAGCCGGCCCCCTCATGAGCCACGCGCGCAAGTGTATGTGCAGGAGAGGCCGAGGAGGGGGCTGGCGGCTTTGTGATGCGAGAGCTCCTCAGGGAGGAGGGGCCCTTCATGCTGCTCCTGCAAGTGAGTGGGGTGCAGCACGTGCACTGCCAGCCTCTCCTCCATGCCTTCTGCCTCTGGTGCTGCTGCGCCTGGGCTTCAGTTGCAGCCTTGTCCGCTCATGACCATGGCCTGGTATCGGGGCGCTGGCAAACAAAGCAGTGCTCTGAGCCAGGGTCGATGACTATCACGCATAACATTGAGCCGCCCTGCTTGGCTGGCCTTACATGCAATAACGGTCACAAGTTGTATCAACGGTTGTGGGTCTGGGTTGAGCACCTAATCTAGCTTTGGGACCTATGGACTTGACAGTTGCTTGGGGGAAAGGAGTGGGCAGGCATCGCTGCTGCTGCGCATTCGGGGCAGGCGCATGCTAAAGGCAGCAGGGAGTATGCAGTGTGCATCACCTTGTGGGTCCTGCACGGCGCTGGCTGTGCTGCCCTGCTGCAGTCGGGGCAGGTGCTGGTCCAGGAGGGCAGGCACAGCGAGGCGCGGGAGCTGATGCAAGCGGCGCTGGACGTGTGTGGCAGAAGGCAAGCAGGCTGGGGGTCCGCTGTGAGAGGTGGTACTGCACCATGGCTGGCACCTGCATGAAGACTGTAGTGTAGAGGGGTGGGGTTGGAGCGCTTGGCAGGGAAGTGCGGGGGTTGGTATCCCAGCCCTGCCGCACCGTTACAGGGAGGAGTTCCGTTGCATCGGCCCTCGGCCCGTGGTGGGCCGGGGCTTGCCTGAATGCCGAGGTCGGTCTTGGCGGTGGTGCCATGCCTCTCACTGGCTATGCCTGCAAACCCCATGACCAGCAGGGCACACGGCTGCTAGTCTACAGCACCGGGGGGAGGGCTCATCAATCCATAACTACGTACACCCAGGCCTGCTGGTCCTTCTGTTGAAAGCTGAGAGTGTGGAAAGTATTATACCGCTGTTTGGGTACTCCCCTACAATGCAGGTGGGCTGACCGTTGGAAGCGTGATGCGCTGCGGCTGGTACTCTTCGAGGCTGCCTTGGCACAGCGTGACTTCAGCGCAGCACAGCGTGCGCTCCGCCCCGCCTGCGCCCGCTGGCCATACTCCCCAGTGGTCTGGAACGCGTATGCCAGGTGCGCCTCTTGGACAGAGATCTGTCAGTTGGGAAGCTTTGCGGGCTGCCTTTGCTCCCAGGTGGCAAGTCGCACATGGCTTTTTCAAAGGTAGCAGCAAGGTTACTTCTGTGATGCCTCAAGCCTGGTATGGGACCTTAAGGCGGACTTGCGTGTCAGGGTTATGTCACTCCCCTTGTCCGTCACCAAAGCTTCACAGGCAGCCTTCTGCCCTCTCGCACCACGGCCCTTGTCCATTATGTTTACCCTACTTGGGGCATTACCCGCATGTGCCCTCCATGATTCACCTACCCACTAGTCCTAGAGTACTACCCCCTTGTCCCAAACCAGCTGTGTCAAGGCGTGATGCACTCAGGTACCTTACGGAGACGGGCAGCATCAAGCAGAGCTTGAAGCACCTGCAGCCGCTGCGGGGGCGACACCCCGCCTCGCTGCCGCTCATGCTGCTGCTGGGCCACTGCCAGATGCTCAACAGCCAGTATGGGGAAGCGCTGGGGGAGTACTTCCATGCTTGGAGGTGGGTGCTGTGTTTGTGTAGGTGTTTGTGGAGGTGGGGGAGTAAGGGCAGGGGGCGCATGAGGTGACGGTCGTGGCACTCGTTATTATCTGCCTTGCCCTGTCTGAATGACTGACAGGGACATCGGCAGCAGCAGTCAGTTCATGCAACATGGCACGCCTTGCTTGTTGGGCAGCAGCAGTGTTACGCGAGGTGCCTCTGGCACCGGGTGCTCGCTGTGGGCTCGGACTCCATTGTTACGTGCACAACTAGTCCCTCCACCAGTCTCCAACACAAGCCTGAGGAATGTCCAAACCTGCTGCACACATGCGCTTCTTTCGTCGTGCTCCCCTGGCCCCTTTTTGTTTGCTCCCCGTTGGGCATGCCTTGTGCAGGTGTGCTGGAGAAACCCCTGGTGATGTTTCGCTCAGCTTTGTGACTCGGGTAGTAAGTGCCTTCTGACTGACCCCTACACTGAACAACCCTGTGCAGGGTGAAGCCGGAGGAGCCGCTGGTGCTGCTGTGCATCGCGGCGGCCCTGGTCAACCAGGCGACCACACGCAGGGTGCCCGACAGGCACCGCGCGGTGCTGCAGGCGTTTGCCTTCCTGCAAGAGTACTCCAAGCACCGCAGGAACCCTCAGGCAAGCTCGTTGGAGGCTGCGAGGCAAGGGACGTTTCAAGCGGCTCGATGCTCGCATGAGGGCAAGGTGCTGGTTATGCTGGCATTTGCATAGATGAGGGCGGTGTGGGGCTACCACCGGGGCTATGGGGCTCCATGTCTAAGGGCAGGGCTGACCACATGAGGGGTAAAAACAAGTCTAACGATTAGGTGGACATGCAGCAAATGGATATGATGGTGAGCTGTCGCACAGGGCCCCCACAGCTTCGTTAAGTAGCACGCTGGGTGTGTACCAGGGGAGAGTCTGGTAACTATGCCTTGGGGTGCAGGAGGCGGCGTACAACATTGCCCGTGCAGCGCACCACCTTAACTTGCTCCACATAGCGGTGCCCTTCTACGAGCGAGCCCTGGACGCCGCACCAACAGCTTCCGCTAAGGCTCCTCAACCAGGGGCTGCCATGACTGCCAGCCCAATAGATGCACAGGTCAAGGTAGCAGCAGCTGGAGCCCCGACGGGCGTAGCAGGCGCGACAGGGTCGGCGGCGGCAAGAGCTCGCCCAGTTGCTGCTCTGCCTGCTGAGGAAGGGCCCCAGCCTGCTGAGACGCACGCTGAGCAATGCAAGCACGACTTGCGGTGTGAAGCTGCCTACAACCTGAGCCTTATATACCGTTCTTCGGGGGCCGATGAGCTTGCGCGTCAGGTACTCAGAAGACACCTCACGCTCTAGCTAGTCAGCATTTATTGTGCTCTTCAAGGCCAGGGTGCATTCTGTGTATTGCTTTGCTTCAAGTCAGACAGCACAAGTCAGACAGCAACTGTATGCAGGTCATTGCTCTGATACCCTTGAACGGTACTGTGTTCGTAGAGGGTGAACATTCTCTGTGGGCTAGGCTTGCTTTCCCAGTAAGCGAGGCGCATGCTTGCCCTGTGTCTGCGTCGCCTGCAGGTCTTGCAGTGAAGTATAACAAATAAAAAATTCTGGAAAGCATAAATAGCCAACTGCTGTCTGACCCCTTCCTGTGACATGCACCACCTCAAGTGGGGGGGCTGGCTTGGAACCTCCAAGCTTCAGGATAATATAGGTAGTCGTACCAGTTGGCAACGGTTTGGATATTGGAGACATAAACAAGGGAGTTCCGCAAGTCCAGCAGGCAGTGCAGACCCAGTTAAGGGATAGGTTAGTCATGATTAGTCGACTTCGGTCAGCCCATTCTGCCATGCACAATTGCCATGAGCCACCCTCGACAGTTTCGATCCCTTGATATGGCCCATTGGAATACCCTGAAGCAAGCTAGAACGGCAAACATAGGAGTTGCCATATTGGACTAGTGCACTGGACGCCCATTAAACGTGCTCTTGGTCGTAATATCTTTCTTAAACAACATCTGATAGTTTAAGGTTGGGAGAGTGGCACGGATCGCAGTGTCGGATGATGATCAAGGACATGCCAGCTCCCTCTCCTGAACCCGTCCAAGTCTCTACCTCGTTTGGACGCAACTGATTGGACGCCATGTTTGAGTCCCAAGTTGCCTACTACCTGAACAAGTACCTGGGGACGTACCTGGAAGGCATCGACTCGGCTTCCCTGCGGATCTCGGTATTCCGAGGCGATGTGGAGCTCACCAACCTGCAGCTCAAACCCGATGCTCTCGATGACCTGGACCTGCCTGTGGTTGTCAAGGGAGGGCTGCTGGGCAGCCTGACTCTCAAGGTGGGCAGCAGTACGTAGGCGTGAGTGACATGCATCACCCCTTCTATGTTCGCCGCACCCGCGTTGGACGGAGTCTCAGCTATGTTAGCGGCACCAAGGTCAATAGCCAACTGTGGCCTCCTGAAGCTGGTGGCTGTTCAAGGGCTTTTAACTGCCGTGGAGCGGTGTTGTGCTGTGCACACACCAGTGCGGTGACACTGACCCTCGTGACTACGACATGGCAAACAGAGACCCGTGGTGAAGTCCTGCCCTTGCCCCCGTGCCTCTGGCCTACAAGGTTGCGCTGGCTGGCGTACTGTATGCACTGTGCCCCCCTTCCCAGCAATAAAGCCCTCTGGCCGCCCCGCAGCACCCCACAACAAGCGCGTGTTGGCTTGTTGTTGGCCACCATCCCACGCCGCCCTGTTCCACTACGATTTTGTCTGCCCAGGTGCCATGGAGTGGCCTGGGCCGGGTGCCCGTGGAGGTGAAGATGGACCGGCTGTATGTGCTGGCTGGGCCCCGCCCAGACACCCAGCGGGGCAAGGGGGTGGTCTCCCCGGTGAGTAGCAGCAGCCGAGGGAGGGAGGGCCTTGTGCGACGTTGGAAAGTATTGTTAGCGCCTGGGGACCACGGGTGCAACAGAGTGTCAATACCTATAACTTGGCAGCGGGCTGTACCTGCCTTAGCAGTCCCTAGGTGGGAAAGTGATGATTTAGGGGTCTGGCTTTGGCAAGTGCAGCTTTGTTCCTCGGTAGATGCTGGAAGTCCCCCATCTGGACCTTGATGGCCCTTGCTTGTGTTTCCTGCCTGCTGTTGTTGTTGTTCCCAGGCTGAGGTGGAGGCCGCCTTCCAGCAGGCGAAGAAGCAGCGCGTGGAGAAGCAGGAGGCCAAGTGGGTGGAGGTGCGTGATTTAGAATACCGAAGAATTGTCAAAATATGTATATTTCCCTTTTGGTGAGAACTTGCAGGTGCAGTAGCAGACAAGTGGCCATACATTGGAGCTCAAGGCTGAGTAGGGTGTGGTCCTGAAAATTAGTTGATGCAATGCGTTGTCCCGTTGTGACTGGTGCCCGCCTTGGAGTTGAAACTCCAGGGCCTTGAGGGGGGTGTTAGATGGGCCTAAATGCATGTAGGAGCCGGCACAATGTACTGCATAGGGCGTGCAGCTCACAGCTCGTCTGTTCCTACAGTGCCAGCGCGTTGGGAACGCCCTCATGGCGTGGGGAGGTGAGGTGTGGCTCTTGAGGTAGTACATGGCTGAGGATGCAGTAAACCCCAGTTTTGTCCCCAGGACCAGGGCAGTGGCACGTGTGTGTGCCTCCTTGCTTTGTCCGCTATCTCTTTTGCCCGCTCAGCAGGGAGGCGTAGCCGCAGGAGGTGCGCCCAAGGCCTCCTGTATATGACAGGTGGCTATGGTGTTCTTGTTCGAGGCAATGTAGGGGAGCCTGACTTGTATGCTGTGCACGCTGTTTCAGGAGCTGGAGCACTTGCAGCAGCAGAGAGACCGACAGAAGGAGGGGGCAGATGGGAACGTGGCCAAGGAGAGCGGGGGCGGCGGCCCGGGCATGCTCAAGGCGGTCATCGACACCGTCATTGGTGGGTGGCAGGCCTGTGTGTGATATTGGACAGGTTTGGACCGGCCCGGCCGCCTGCTGGGCAAGGAGACTCTCCAGCACACCATGCACGGGTTGCCTGGCTTTGATCCGTCCTGCCTCTTTCAACCCAGTGCATTACAGGCTTTGGGATGCTCCTGCTCTCCCAGCCACTGATGTGAAGCATGCCATGGCCACAAGCCTGTGCCAACCCTCATTTCTGCATGCTGTGTCACTAGTAGTCATGAACTCCCCTCCCCACCCCTCCCCACAGGCAACCTGCAGCTGAGCATCACCAAGGCGCACGCTGTGTCACTAGTAGTCATGAACCCCCTCCCCACCCCTCCCCACAGGCAACCTGCAGCTCAGCATCACCAAGGCGCAGGCTGTGTCACTATTAGTCATACCCTCCCCTCCCCTCCCCGCAGGCAACCTGCAGCTGAGTATCACCAACGTGCATGTGCGCTACGAGGACGACATCTCCAACCCGGGCCAGCCCTTTGCCTGCGGGGTCACCCTGGAGCGGCTGGGCGCCTACACCGTGGACGAGATGGGGAAGGAGGCGTTTGTGACCAACAACCCCCTGGACATCCTGCGCAAGGCCAGTTGCCGCTTGCTTCCCCTGACGCCTGTCTGATCATTTGTCATGAGTCAGTTCTCGTGGGTGGGTGGGTGAGCCAGTTCTTGTGAGTGGGTGGGTGGGCGGCGCGGGGAGGGATGAAATATACCGGGTTGCTGGGGGTCCCTCAGATGTGCGGGGTAGGTGAGCCAAGGTGGTACAGGTTCGGCACCCTTCCCTGGACATCCTGCGCGGCTGGGGCGAGACAGGGCGTCCATGACGGCTACAGTACAACAGCAAGTGTTTGTGCCGAGTAGCGCTCCCCCACACACACCAGTGCCCGGGTCCAACACGTGAGCAGGCCCACCTGTGGCCCCCTCTACTAGGTCCCTATGCTTCTACGCCACAGCACACCACCCTGCCCAACAACCACGCCTTCTGTGCCTAACCTTGTCCTCCTGTGTGTGTGTGCAGGCGGCCCAGCTGCGGCGGCTGAGCATCTACTTTGACACCAGCACCCAGTTCTGGGATCCCGGCCAGGCCTGGCGGGCGCTGGCGCCACAGCAGTGGGACACCTGGTTCTTGCCGGGGGTGGCAGCGGCGGGGCAGCGGCAGCAACAGCAGCAACAACAACAGCTGGAGGGGACGGCCAAGGGGCGCGAGTTTGTGCTGCAGGTGGGCTTGGCCATGCTGTGCACTTCACTGCCTCGTGAGAGAGTCGGCTGCAAGGAGACCTTCCATCGTACCAGCGTTGTCGAGTCCCTTTCATTTGAGTGCAAGTTTTTGGCTCATATATACAAACGTTTATTCAAACCCCCGTTCTCTTGCATTCAGCCTGTGGATGGGCGGGCGCTGTACACCCGCCGCGGCAGCGCAGCTCAGCGTGGCAACGGGGAACCCGTGCTGGAGATGAGCTTTGAATTGGACGTGGTCGCGCTGCGCCTGTCACGTGAGTTGACTCACCAACTGATTTGTGCCTGGCAAGCAAGAGGGGCATTACCAGCTGGTCCGGCTTCTCTACTTGCTGCAGGCTGCTGCTTTTGGTATGTGTGCCATGGTCAGTTGCTTGGCATGACTGTGTGCTGAATTTGGTCACCTGTTGGTCGCCCAGTGGCTTGCATGTTGGCATTGTCCGGTCTTTAGCCCGCACCTGCGCAAGAAGTGTTACGAGCATTGCCGTCTGAGGATAATTGCATGCTCAAAGCCGTGTCTGCACTGCTTGCTGTGTGCAGAGCCGCAGTACCAGAGCTATCAGCTGCTGCTGTCGGAGGTGTCATCCTTCACATCGCGCCTGCCCTACAATGCCTTCAGGTTAGTCAGTGAGCCAGCCAGCTAGTCAGTGAGTCAGTCAGTCAGTCAGTCAGTCAGTCAGTCAGTCAGTCAGTCAGTCAGTCAGTCAGTGAGTCGGTCGGTCGGTCGGTCGGTCGGTCGGTCGGTCAGTCAGTCGGTCGGTTGGGGTGCTGACCTGCCTCCGCCCGCCTGGTCGCCAAAGTGTGTGACACAACATCCTTCTTCAAAGGAAGACATCAGCCACCTGTACATCAGCTGTGGGGGTAGGGGGTGTGCTTGTGACGGTCGAGTATGCTTCTTGCCGCTGCTCAACTGCAGGGGACAGGAGGCACAGGAGGGCTGCGCAGATCTGCCCCTGGGTAGCGCAGGTCCCTGGTGCCCTGGCTGTTTGATGTGCTGGCAGGTGTACGGAGGGAAGCACAGCACGTTATACAGCCCCGGCTGAGGCATCAGCAGCCGGCGAGTCGGTCACCGCCAGCAGGGCCGCCCCTTGACTGTGTGGGTGATGTGGGTGCCCATATTGATTTGTACTTACATCCGTCCTGCTGCAGGCCGCGGATGCGCCCCGCAGCGGGCGAGTCGTGCCGGAGCTGGTGGCGGTACGCCTACCTGGCGGTACGGGCGCAGCTGCTGTCCCGCAAGCTGACCTGGGGCCAGGCGGTGGAGGTGAGAGGGGCGAGGGCAGGGCGACTGGCTGCGACTGAGGCTGCGCCAGGGGCGGCAGCACATGCACTTCCTGGGCTGGCTGCGGGGAGGGAGGGGCGGGTTCGGGGTGGGGTGGGGTGGGGTGGGGTGGATGCATAGCAGCAGGCTTACGTGCCTCCTGGCGAGGTGCTCAAAGGGGAGCCAGCGCCCTAAGCCCTTGGTTATGCCCATGGCGGCTGAGCAAAGCCCCAGACAGCGGGCTAAGCCTGCTTGCTTGGGCTGGCTGGCCACGATCGTAGCTGACTGGCAGGGGTTTGCGTACCCCCCTAGGGCCTCGCGCTTGGGGGCGCTGAAGTCTGCTGCCCTGCACACAAACTGAAATCTGCACTGTGCACCGAGTTTGCAGTGTCATGTCAACAGGGTTCAACCGGCCCTGGTACGTCATTACCTTTCGAGGGGATCGTCTGGGCACGCCTCTGGCCAGATGCTGTGAGGATGCTCTGTGCACCCTGCATTGCGTTCACTTACTGTAGCAGCAAGCGTCTGCCCGCCCTGTTGCAGCCTTCGCTTGGTTGTGTTTCCCTCGTAGTCTGGCTGAGGGCCTGCACTGTCCTTGCAAGCTGCAGTCTAAGGGGGTTACCAAGCCATTTATTTTGTAACCTGCAGTTTGCGCGGGCCCGCAAAGCGTACGTGCCGCTGTACGCCCAGCTGCTGCGGGCCCAGCTCAACGCCGCCTTCTCCCGCCACGACCTGGCCAACCGGGTGGCGGCCATGGACAAGGGCCTGCCGGAGAACACCATCCTCATGTTCAGGCGCCTAGCGCACGCAGAGGTGGGGGCGGGGCGGGTGGGGTCCGTGGGTAACCAGGGTTTTCTGGATCGAGAGGCGCCCGGGCATGGACAGCTTTGCGAGGCTACGAACAAGGGCCAGTAGCTTGGCCTCCAGATAGGGCTACATCGTGGGCATTAGCTGTCGCATGGCGAAGCCTTCAGGGTATGTGCCATGTGTTGCAACCGCCCCCGGTCCCCTGCCACCGTTGGGCCTGATGAGGTGATTTCTACCACCCATTCTTGCCTGTGACGTGCTCCTCTCACCAGATGTTTGCTGGCTGCAGGGGCAACGGGAGAAGTGGCAGTGGGCCTGGAACCTGCCAGGACAGGCGTGAAGATGTTTGTATACAAACAGTTTGTGTCTTGTTGTCAAGGAAGGTTGGGACCCTTGCTATTTGCTCGCTGGCTGCAGGTCCAGCGGGAGAAGCGGCGCGAGGCCCGGGCGGCAGCCAAGGCCGGCACCGCCGCCAAGAAGCAGGATGCGGGCAAGGGCACCTGGTTTGGCTGGCTGACCGGGGCGGGAGGAGGGGAGCAGGCGGGAGGGGCAGCCGCGGGGACCGCCGCATCTGCCGCTGAAGGTACCGCAACTTGCTAGGGGTGCCACGCTGCTGGCTGTGATCATGGTGGTGGAAACCTTGTAATATGGCCTGATGGATCCGTTGCAGGATCATCACTTGCCACTTCACTGCATGTTGTATCCCAACCGCCCAGAAAGGGCTGATGTCGGAGGCTGCACCCTTGCTTCCCAGGCAAGCTTGCAGTTTCATGCACATCTGCTCGCACCCTGATTGCAGGCGGTGTTCTGAGGGGTGACGTGAGCCCTCAAGGAGTTGCTTGCTGGGGTTGCTCTCCATGTACCCGAAGTGAAAATAGCGACTGCCTTGTGCTCTCCAGGGGGTGTTCTGAGGGGTGACCTGGCCCCCGAGGAGTACGCGCGCCTGCTGGAGCTGGTCAGCGAGCAGGAGGAAGGGCTCAAGCTGGGTGGGTTGTCTGGTGGTGGGTTTCTTCTGGTTGGCT
Organism: Parachlorella kessleri; assembly: GCA_001598975.1. NCBI lineage: Eukaryota > Viridiplantae > Chlorophyta > Trebouxiophyceae > Chlorellales > Chlorellaceae > Parachlorella > Parachlorella kessleri. The sequence continues at coordinate 1,538 of BBXU01000570.1, read as the reverse complement.
GTGCCGCTGGGAGTGCTGCTAGAGCTGGTCAGCGAGCAGGCGGAGGGGCTGCAAGCTGGGTGCGGTGGAGGGGCGCTGATTGTCATGCTTGGAAAAAACGACATTCCTCCCAATGATGCTGTTACGCCGGCCTGTGTGCGGTGGTACCAGGGGCGCCAACGGGAGTCGGTGTATGCTGCTGTATGCCTGGGGGGAAGCTGTGATGTGTTGTGTTTGTGGGTTGGCATGGGGCAGCGCCTCGCAAACCCAGGAACCAAGGCAGCCGCCTGTTGGTTGGCGGCAGAGTTGGCGAGACCTGCAAGGGTGTGTCTAAGGTGTATGAATGCCCCAGCCCAGCTAGTTTGCTGGCTGCCGTCCTGTGCAGGCACAGAGACGCCCTACACCCTGCTGACCCGCGTGAGCGCTAAGGTCGGGTCAGCATCAGCCATCCTCGTGGCCGCCGACTGCACCCGCATCCTGAGAGGAGGGCTGGTGAGCGAAAAGCGCACGTGTGTCCCGCCTGTGGGCACTGTGCAAGTCGGGATGGAGTGTGGGAGTCCTGGTTTGTACCGCAAATGACTCGCAGCGAGACTGGCAGGGAGGGGAGTGCATTGCAGCATGCTTGCGATTTGAACAAGGATCGAGTTTTGCACTGCACGGTCTGTCTATGATGTTTTCCTCCACTTGTTTTCCTCCCGGGCAAGGGCCCGTCCATCTTTAGGACTCTCACTACGGCCTGCATGCTGTGTGAAGCCCTAGCTTCCCTTCTTGTGGCTTCCACCTTCCTTCTTATGGAGGACGGTGTTCCTACTACACGTAGAAGGGGTACGTCGCCTCCTGGACAAGTAATCACCCACTCCCAGGTGTACCAGCCACCCGGTGCTAGCATCCACAACGCCTTGCAAAAGCCACCCTCTTCAATAGCTTGACGGCATCTCTCGTCCCCCCCCCCTCCCCCTTGCAGGAGGGCGTGTCCTCCACGTTCAGCAAGTACCCGCAGACCACCCAGGTGGACCTGGCAGTGACGGCCATGGGGGTTGAGTCGCCGGAGGGGGTGTTCATACGCACGGGCGCGGAGCTGCACCGCGCCGCCTCCGCCGCCGACCTCTCAGGCAAGGAGGGCCCCCTGTGAAGGACCTTTTCTGGGCGCCTAGGCTGGGTTGGGGCCGCCGCCAGCAGCTGGCCGCGCATGATGGTGGGGGGTTACAGCTTTCAGGCCGCGTGGAGTTATGTATGGGTGGGTGGAAGATGGATACCTCCAGCAGCAACCCAGCCGGGGTTAGGATGGTCTTTGCGTGTCTAGACCGGGCCGAGCCCCTGCCACCCTGTGTTTCCAACCTCTGCCGTGCCTGGCTGCTGACTGGCGTGCAGAGGAGATGTACGGCGCTGGGCAGGAGGGGTCGGGCGACCGCGCCCTCCAGGTCACCTACACCCAGTCACCCCAGGACGGCAGCGCGGACGCGGTGGTGGACGTGGTGCTGACGCCCAGCTACGTGCACTACAGCGCAGCCACGGCGGAGCGGGTGGTCAACTTCTTCAAGGCGCCGCAGGGTGGGGGG